>OOFC01041168.1:0-12757 GCA_900323345.1 Pseudochromis fuscus | reverse complement strand
ACTTCTGTTTGTTTGAGCTTTTGCTCATCATGGTTTGGAGTTATGATCATTTGACGTTACTGTGGTGCAGTCGCCGGAAAATTATTTCGTTATCTCGAGAAAACGAAGGTTGTTTTCTCGAGATAACGAAAAAAAGAACTCGCGATCTCGAGAAAACCACTGAAATGATCTTGTTATCACGGGAAAACGGAGAAAATAAAAATATAGTTAACCACGTCCTTTTAGGACTTCTGTAGAGAGTCCAGTCTGTACTCTGCGGTTGTGTTGCCTGTGGCTGTGCATGTTGTCTGAAAGCTATAGAGGCTAAAACATGGATACAAAGAAGTAGTACCCCTAGGGATCAGTATCACGAGGGCAGTGTTGCTAAAAGCCAGCATCACGGTGGTTTTAATGAGACATGATGAAGACATTCTTAAAATGATGGACATTTATTTGTTGCTACTTACTAAGAAATCATATGTTACTTCCCTTATGACCTTCAGCACCATTGCCATGATTGTTGTTGTCAGATACATTTTACCCTGATTTGCCCTCAGCACAGGACGATGAAAGTACGTGAGTAGTGATGAGTTCATCAACATTTTTCTTTTAGTAGAAAAGAGGAGCACAAAGGAAACTAATCATGGACTTTTTCAATGACCTATTGGCCCTAAAATCTTTATGATCTGCTCAGTCTTGATTACTGTCACCTACAGTCATACAGGGAAACCATGCTTGTGGTTGCATTTTTTTTCACAAATGCCAGGTATGCAACAATGCTGCAGTAAATACCAGATTACTTTACTGGTCGACTGTGTTTACAGTTGCATATTCTACCATGAAGGTTCCTGACATTTCAGGAAATACTACACCATGTACTGCACCATTATGTCCTGAGTTAGGACCAAGCTGGATAAAGTTCAGCTCCTACTTCTCACGTCACAGAGAGATGAATTAAATAACTTGTTTGACTCCATCCATTTGCACCAACACAAAGCTGTAGACATGTGGTTATATTATATAAAGACACCTTTAAGGAAGAAAACATGATTCTACAGTAATTACATAAACACTCATACTCATCTCCTCCTGGTTGGACATGCCCGAAACACCTAGCAATGGAGGTGTCCAGGGGGCAGTCCAGGGTGTCCAGGGTGTCCCCGGATGCCCAAACCACCTCAACTGGCTCCTCTCGACCCTATGGTCATGACCATAGGTGAGGGTTGAAACATAGATCAACCGGTTGAGCTAGAGCAGGGGTGCTCAATCCAGGTCCTCGAGAGCCCCTATCCTGCATGTTTTAGATGTTTCCCTCTTCCAACACCTGATTCAAATGTTCAGGATCATTATCAGGCTTCTGCAGAGCTTGATGATGAGCTGGTCATTTGAATCAGGTGTTGGAAGAGGGAAACATCTAAAACATGCTGGATAGGGGCTCTCGAGGACCTGGATTGAGTACCCTTGATCTAGAGCTTCACCTGCCGGCTCAGCTCCCTCTTTAGCATGACTAACTAGTTTAGCATCTGCATCACTGTGGACCCTAAACCAGTCCACCTGACGTTCCCCCGCTCCATCCTTCCCTCACTCGTGAACAAGATGCCAAGATATTTAAGTTCCTCCACCTGAGACAGCACCTCCTCCCCAACCCAGACTGGGCAATCCACTGTTTTCCGGCTGAGAGCCATGGCCTCAGACTTGGAGGTGCTGATCTTCATCCCAGCCCCTTCACACTCAGCTGCAAACCACCCCAGCGAGACCTGGAGGTCACTGCTCAATGAAGCCAAGAGGACCACACCATCTGCAAAGCGCAGCAACAAGATGCTCCCACCACTGAACTCGACCCCCTCCACCAACCAACTGCACTTAGAAATTGTGTCCATAAAAGTTATGAACAGAACCAGTGACAAATGGCAGCTGTGGCGGAGTCCAACTCTCACCGGGAACAGGTCCAACTTACTGCCTGCTACATGGACCAGACTCGCACTTTGGTACAGGGACTGAATGGCCGCTAACAAGAGCCCATCCACCCCATACTCCCGGAGTATCCCCGACAGGGTGCCCCTGGGGACATGGTCGTAGGTCTTCTCCAAGTCCACAAAGTACATAAACACATATGATGAATACAATGAAACACCAAAGAAGGCAGCTACTGACAGCTCTGAAGTAGAAAATGAAATTTATTTAAAGCAATTACACGATCAACAGAAAAAGACTCTTCCTTGTCTCTGCTGTCCTTTCCACCTTCTTCCTCACTCCAGGAACTCACTCCTCAGACTGCCCTCACTGTCAGAGAAGTTGATCAGCTCCTCAGCCTCAATCCCCTCTTCATCCTCATCCTCCTCCTCAGCCTCCCGTGATGTCTGTGCCTCCCCCTCTCCTCCATCCTTCCCCCCCAGCTCAAGGTAACCTTTGGCGGTTTGGCTGACAGCCCCGCCACTCTTTGT
Organism: Pseudochromis fuscus; assembly: GCA_900323345.1. Lineage (NCBI taxonomy): Eukaryota > Metazoa > Chordata > Actinopteri > Pseudochromidae > Pseudochromis > Pseudochromis fuscus. The sequence goes on along the minus strand of OOFC01041168.1, from coordinate 10,334 downwards.
CCCTCCTGCTCCTCCTCCTCCTCCTCCTCCTCCTCCACTCTCAGCTTTGCTTTTGAAGGGCTGGACCATGAGAATGCCCTCATCCAGAATGGGAGTCCCTTCGGGGCTGACCCCCTCCTCTGCTGCTCGGCTGGCTCTGTCTGCACCCAGGGTGTGAGCCCTGGGATCCAGGGTGACCGTGGACTTGCTGGTGCAAAGACCCATCACCAACACCTTTTGGATCCTAAACTCTTTGTGTGAACTCTCTACCTTGGGTTTGTCAAATGAAATCCTTTTGTAGGCTATAAGACTAAAACTGTGCTCCTCATTTCCAGGTAAATGAAAGTATATTCTCCACTTGATGTGCAGATTCACAACAGAGTCTCCTTCACTTCACTTCTTTATGTTGGTTGATACCAAAGATTGACGACCTGAGACTTCCCCTTCCTCGTAAATCCTCGTAGCTCCACAGTAGTTAGACGAAGAACAGAGTTTCCAGGAGACTTCTTGAAAACCAGATCACACTTATTAAAGATCAGATGAATAAAAGTGAGCTCCTTGGTGATCTCAGGTGAATCATTTCAGGATCCTGAGGCCCGTGTCCAGCAGAGATGCTCTCCCATCCACACTGTCCGGCTGGATCTGTTCATGTGGTGACTGAGCTGTCAGAGCCAGACCTTTCTTTGCCTGCCTTCAGTCCTGAGAATAGGTTCTTCTGCTGTCCAGAGCTATAAATAGAGACAGATCCTTCCAGCAGGGCTCAGCTGTTCATTCTTGGACCACTTGGCATATGACAGACAGACAGACAGACAGGCTTCATTGGACGGACAGGCCCTGAAACACGTATGACACAGATATATTGCAGTTCCATGTTGGCGGCCATACGCTGCCTCACTGACCCCTGACCCTGTGCTTTAATACACCTTCAGTGTATTAAAGCACAATCGGGAGACCCTGAGACTTGATTTCTGGTATTTTTCTATAGTTGAAATTTCAAAATAAGAGCTCAGGGCTTAAGGGGTTAAAGCACAGGGTCAGTGGGTAAAGTCAGTAAATATGGTGAATGACGTCATCTAAAGTGTGTCTGTAGCCAGCAGGGCTGAGAGGTGATTTCCAAACTCTATCCATCTAAAGCTGTGGCCATAAGGTTGTAACAGCCTGCATTGTTGTCTCCGTCTTAGCTGGTCTTCTGAGGGTCCTTGACTGAAACCCTCAGTGCTCTCAGTCAGCACACAGACAGTCTCTGCAAAGGTCTGTTTGTGGCAGGTTTGCACAGTTTAACAGGAAATCACACAATCAGAAACCGATCCAGCTGGGTCTGATAAGGATTACGTGACTAAATAAGTAAAACTGTAATTTCATTTGCTAGTTTGGAGTGCAAAGACACCGGAAAACTAAAATTTCTTATTTCTGATCTGACAATGTGCTCGAACAACATAAAACTCAGCTGAAAAAAAAACTGTCAATGTGAAAAGTGAGAAAGGTCTCACTTTTCACATTGTCAGCAGTGCAATGCTGACTGATTTAAAGGTGGAAAGGCTTTAATGTGGTCTGACAGAATATGAAGTCTGAGACGGAGACAGCAGCAGCAGCTGGTCTTATCTCTGAGAGACGGGTCGAACACTCAGCACCACATGTTTTCCTGAGAAAATTCAATGCTTTCCTCTGAATTTCCACAGCTCAGTGAAACCTTGTCTTTATGAAAATACCCGACTGAACCTAAGATCTTTGATGTTTCTCTTGCCTTGTTTGCTTCATAAATAAGCTGAAGATACTGGGTATTGCATAGGTATTTCTAATAGCTGACTTCCTAACTGTGGGCTTGTGTTCCACCATTGACTCACATTTTTTCCTTAAACATGTGGAACTGCTGAAGATGACATGAGTGTGAAGGAGCTTATCTTACTACTGCTCCTGCTGTGAGTGTAATGGTGCAACCACAACAACCTCGCACTGCATTTGCTGTAAATCCCGTCGATGATGTGAAATCTGCGGATTCCCCTTTTCACTGTTTAATCAGTCCAGCTGTGTTAGTTCCAGTGTGGGAGGTCACGGCACTGAGACAAATCAAAACCTAACACATGGCAATTTACACTGAATTTACACTGTCAAATACACACAGCTACGGATAAAATCAAGAAAACAGAATTTATAAGTCTAATATAAAACATTGGTTATTGTGAAGAACCTTAAAAATGCACCTAAATTGTACACAATCATGAAGATATAAAATTTCACTAAGATTTTTTATTTCATTAGATGTGCTGTAAAACTGTGAACATATTTCTAAACTTAAAAAAAAAGCCATAGGTTCCATAATTTGATTTGACTTGTTAATTAATGCAGGTCAAACACATCAAATAAATATGTTTTACTCAGTTCCATAGTTTTAACACATGTTAATATCCCTAATTCAATAGTGTAAAATAAAGTCGTGTGTAAAATAAAGATTATAAAAGCTCCTGAGTTGCTTATTGGTCATTGTTTTACAGTAGCAGTCCCCAACCTTTTTTGCACCACGGACCGGTTGATGTCGGCTTTATTTTCACAGACCTGCCTTCAAGATGTGGCAGATAAATACTGCAGAAATAAAATAACACGACTGGAATAAAAAAAAGAATAAAAAATGTTTCCTCTTCACAAAGAAGCTCTTAAAAGACGTTTGGTTTCTTTTAGTCATTTTCGATGGTTTGCAGACTTATTTGTTTGGCGTAACGTATCTGATCACGTGACCGAGACAAGTGTATTGACGTGTCGGAGAGAATCCGGTCGTTTTTCAAAATAAAACGTCTTTCAGATTATAACGATCAATACAACGGAATTTATATAAATCATTCATTCAGTAACAAATGCCTCACGGACCAGTACCAGGTCCCAGCCCGGTGGTTGGGGACCACTGTTTTAAAGTACTTATTTTACAGTGTAGGAAATAATATCTGAATAATTTTCACATTTTACAAATCCAATAGAATTTATCACTGTCCTTATCTTACATGCTGTAACTTTCTTTCTGAGGCAGCCTCTTGGATTAGAGATGAATCTCCTGGGATGATCTTCACAGACGACTCCATCCCTGTTCCTCTGGATCTCAGCACAGCTTGTGATACCACAGCTTCCTGAAACCTGGGTGGACATCACCTTCACTGCCTTTCAGTGGTGTGAGTCCTACTTCAACACAGCCATTCCTGTGGATGTGTTGCTGACTCAGCTGCAACAGGTGTACTCTGTGGGCTGCTGAGAGGATCAGAGGTCATCCTGTTTTCGTTCACCTTACAGTCAGGTGGCTTCATGCTCTTCCTCAAGTGGATAAAAGCATCATTTTGTGTATGAGTCTCCTTTAGGCCACAACAAAGGATTTTAGCCCAGGAGAGATTTCTAAAATATTCTACTACTCTATAAAACTAATGGTTTTCCAATGACAACAAAGACCATGAACAGACAGAGGGATCCACCAGCCTGGTCTACATGCTTCAGTCTTTAGCATGATTGTGACTCCCACTGTCAAACACAGCAGAGGCAGGGTTAAGGTCTCTGGTATACCTTGATGGTCTGGTTGCTGTATGGTTCAGTTGTATTTGACATCTGTTTTGTGATACTTGTTCTCAGTAAATTGGTCAAATGGGCTTTTAAAGGGTGACCCCAAACTTTTGAATGGTAATAAAACTATTTGTGGTCAACATCTAAGAACAAAATATCAGTCTTCTTGAGTCTGAAGAAAAACATTGATGACAGGATGTTCTTGTAGGTCACTGATGAAGCTGAATCACAGCTTAATTTATGCTGATGTCAGCAGAAACACCAAAGTGTGACTTTCATGTTACTCCACCTGATGTGTGCTTCATGGTGAGGTCTGTGCAGTGATGTAGATGTGTGTAATGTAAAGTCAACTTCTCTATTACATGATATGTGTGATAGACTGTCAATCTCTCCAGATAGTTCACTGAGGTTTAAGTCTGGGCTCTGACTGGGCCACTCAAGGACATTCACAGAGTGGTTCCTCAGCCACTCCTGTGTTGTTCTAGTTGTGTTTGGGGTCATTGTTGGAAGATGAACCTTCATCCCAGTCCGAGGTCTGAGCTCTCTGGGCAACGTTTTTATCCAGGATATCTCTGTACTCTGCTGAGTTCATCTTTCCTTCAACTCTGACCAGTCTCCCACACCCTGCAGCTGAGAAACGCCCCCACAGCATGATGCTGCCACCACCATGCTTCACTGTTGGGATGGTATTGGGCAAGAGATGAGAGGTGAAAGAGTTCAATCATTTTATCAGACCATGAATCTTGTTCCTCACAGTCTGAGTCCTTCAGATGTTTCTTTGTGAACTGCAGCTTTCATGTGTGTTGCACTGAGGAGAAATCTCCATCAGTCACTCTGCCATACGGCCCAGATCAGTGGAGGGCTGCAGGTTGGTTGAACGTTCTCCCATCTCCACCCAGGATCTGTGGAGCTCAGCCACAGCTCAGCCAGTGGCAGCTGGGCGGCCAGTTCTTGGATGAGTCCTGGTTGATCCCAAACTTCTTCAACTTAAGAATTATGGAGACCACTGTGCTCTTGGGAATATTAAGTGCAGCAGACTTTTTTGTAGCTCAGATCTGTGCCTCACCACAATCCTGTCTCTGAGCTCTTCAGGCAGTTTCTTGGACCTCATGGTTTTTGCTCTGATGCATTGTCAGCTGTGAGGCCTTATATATCCAGGCATTTGCCTTTGTCCAAGCAACTGAATTTAACACAGGTGGATTCAAGGTGTAGAAGCATCTCAAAGTGGATCAAGAGACATAGACAAAACCTCAGTTAGTGAATAAATGTCAAAGCAAAGGGTCTAAATACTTATGTTCATGTGATGAAACGATAGATAGATAGATAGATAGATAGATAGATAGATAGATAGATAGATAGATAGATAGATATTGTTTTCTAAATAAATTTGCAAATTTAAATGATTGTAGCATAAAGCTGCAACATAACAAATGTGGAAGAAGTTTTGATTTTACTTCTTTATTATCAATTGAAATGTTGTGGTTAAACATTTGCACAAAAAGATTTTTTTGAACAAAACCAAACACACTATAAGTATCTATGTGGTATGTGCTACTTCTAGATTACAAGAATTTTACACAGACTGTGAAGCAGTTACGACTTCATCCCATACACTGTATATACAATGGACAAAGCTAATGTGACATCACCTGTTCGTTTGTGGACTCACAGTTTGAAGTCAGGAGTTTGGTATTTGAACGTGGTCATGTTGGATTGTTGGAGCCAGAAATGACCATATTTGGATGTGAAGGGAGGAGTGAGGAGGCGGGTCTGACCCTTGAACCTGGGGTCACTAATAAGAGTTTACTTTAGCTAATGACATCAGGACTGACTGAGTGTTTCAGTATTGAAAATGACCATTTTTGACTTGAGGTCAATGAATTGAGTTTTTTGGAGCAAGCATCTAGTGGCCGTCAGTGGTACTGCAGGATTTTGCACTTCAGCATTGACCTAATTTTTGAGACCATTTCATCCATTTCTATTTACAGCCTATGCTCTTTCCCCATATGCTTTGCATGACTGCACAGTGTCTAAAAAAATACTGTGGCAAAATGTGACAAATTTAAACCACTGAGTTTGTAGCATTAAGATTATGATCTGAACTGTGATTCCACATCCGTCAGTAAGACTGTACAGCTCTGTGTCAGCCCTGTGCAACATAAACATGTGCAGCACCAAAGAAATCACCAACAGCAGCATATACACAACAACCTCTAATAACCAAAGAAGAAGAAGAGGGGCAGTTTACAGGAAAGCTTTGACTTACTGACCACCATGTTTGGATGAAAAGTGCTTCATTAGGACCGATTATGTTTCCACTGACACTTGATTACGACTGAGACAGACACCAGGGGCACATAGATGTCAGCTAAACCCTCTCTCTTCTATAAAGCTCCACCAACCGTCAGCATCCTGAACTGCTACATACAGTACCTGTATGTGTGTTTCATCCCTATCAGTGTTTGTAAAGGGAGAGTCAGGAAAGCTCAGGATTATAAAGTGTTATGATTTATAGGATTGGATTTTTCAGTACAATCTGATCACCTGTCGACTAAGTATGAGAACTATTTCTTCTCCATGAACCTCCCACAGTCCAAGAACATGCTGGTTAGGTTCATTAGATTCATGATTGGTCATAGTGTTTATGGTTGTTTGTCTCTCTGTATGTTGGCCTGTGGTGGACTGGTGGTCTGTCCATGGTGTACCCTGCCTCTTGCCCATTACCAGCTGGAATTGGCTCCAGCTCACCTGCAACCCTGTGCTGGATGAAGTGGGAACAGAAGATGGATGGATGGCTGTTTACTAGTTGATATACATCCCTACCCTCCCCTGTGGTATTAAACCTTGGATAATGACTGAAGGAATAAGATTACAAGTGGCTGAAATGAGTTTCCTTCACCATGTGGCACCTCACTCATTCAGTCATTCAGGAGGAGCTTGTTGAGGTGGTTCAGCCATCCGATGAAGATGCCTCCTGGCATCTTGTTTACCAAGGCAGAGACCCAGAGGTCTGCCCAGGACTCACTGGAGAGGTCATGTCTCCCAGTTGGACTGGGAGCAGCTGAGGATCATTTGGAGGACCTCGAAGAAGTTTCTGGGGCAGGGATGTCTGGGCCTTCCTGTTCGCTCTGCTGCCACCACGACCCTGATGGACTTAGAGGTACAGAAGATGGATGGTTTCTGTGGTTCACCAACAATCCGACTGTTACAGGAGTGCAGGAGAAGATCTCAAGGTGACACCAGTGCTACAGGCTCTTTAATGGCCTGTAAATATTCTGGTGCATACAGCTTTATGCTTGACTTTAACTCTGAAGTCCCTCAGTGACATCTACTAAACGTTACATGTGTGCATTGTGGTCCATGTTCCACTAAGGGGTCTGAGTTCTGGGTTGATGGATCCAGAGTCAGGATGCAGTTAACCTGGAAGCACAAACAGCTGGACTGGCCCTGTCAAATAATAAAAAAACACCTAACTCACTTTTAAATGTGAGCACAGAGAGACATAGTTTCTAAACATGTGTTACATATTGTAACTGGACTGGTCATCACAGATGTCATCACATCTGAAGACACTGCTGAGCGGAGCAGTGAGATCTCCTGCTCTGAGCACCTCACACTAACACAGAGGACAGATCAGGAGAAGTATTTTTCAAAGGGCTGGTGTGTGAATGCATGTGTTATGTGTTGACAGACACTTGTAGAGTCACACTGTTGACTTTTATGTCGTTGTGCACCTTTAAACCGCCCACACTGTCCACAGCACCAGCAGCAAGGCCGACTTCAAAGATGCCATCCCTCCAGCCACTGCTCCATTTTGACAGGTGCAGTGTGTCCAGGTGTGTGAACCGCTGTCCTCCCTGTCTCTGTGTTTACTCCCATGTGTGTCCCTCCTCCTTCCTCCTGCCTCCTCCTCCTCCCTGTCCTCCCTCCACCTCTCCCTGAGCTCCTGTCTCCCTGCGGGCGAAGACAGAGACAAGGAGAGGTCGTCCACACCAGATGAGGATGAGGATGAGGATGAGGATGAGGAGGAGTCAGTGCAGTCCAGCCAGTCTGCAGCAGAGGATCGTGGGGATCCGTCCTGTGGTGAGGAACCGGGGAACATGAACTTCCAGTAGGAGCCTCCTTTGAAGAGATAGACAGCACCTGGAGAGGAGGAAGAGGAGGAGGAGGAGTATCTTACTTAAATAAAGAATGAAATGACCCTGTACATTTAACCTGTACATCCAGTCCTATTCATCAACATAAGGTGATCATTAAACATGGTGCAGATCCTCACCGTCGCTGTCTGTGGTGATGCCGCTGACACCCTCTGTGAGCAGCTGAGTCCACCTGTCTTCCTGTTTGTCTTCCCCGGCATCTCCCACCTCCCCCCACACTGGCCCCTCTTCTGGGTCCCAGACCAAGCCCCACCTCCCTGGTCCTGCTGCTGCTGCTGCTGTCTCCTCATCTTCACCACCATCATCACCATCGTTACCACCAGTGTCTACTCCAGCCAAGTTGACCCCCATCCTGAGAGCAGAGAGAGGCTGAGGGTAGCCGTCCTGCAGGGACAGATCCCTGAACAGCCAGAACTGGGAGCCTGCAGCAGGATACAGATAAAGAGGAGTCAGAGCTGCTGGTGAGTGGACAGAGACTCTGCTGTGGAGCCAGGCAGCTTCACTAATGTTAAAACCTGCTGGTAAACAGGTTTCTGCAGTCGTTTTGCTGGATGTTGTCTTCTTGCAGGCAGTGACCTGAAGGGCTGAAAAATCAGGTGCAAAAAAACTGCAGTTCCTTAAATGACCACTTGAGGTTTTGTCACCAATTTCTCCATTCACAACAACTGTGGCTGAACTTTCATACACTGCACCTCTCCCACTGAGGCTGTGTTGAAGGTTAAAGTTACTTATGTATAAGTAAGGACTGCTTTGAGTGAAAGGTGTTGTCACAGCAGTCTGGCTGCATCCACAGACTGTTCATAGAAATGGACGAAGTAATCCACAGACACACTGATGTCACAGAGCACTGGCTGACATCAGTGTGACTTCCTAAATCTTTTAGATACAGAATTTCAAATTTAAAATAAGTAATCTATTTGTCATTTCCATATTATTGTTTAACCCTTTAACACCTGAGCCTGCAAATTTACACCTGGACTTTTTATGCTTACTTTGATTTAAAATTTAAATTTAATATGCAAGATTGAATATTCATGAGCAGTTGCAGTGTTTTTGTTCACTAAAACTCTAAAATAAAAATCCATTTTTGTATTTTTCTGTTATTCTTGCTCCATGATCACTGTTATTACTCTTACAACATGTAGTATATAGTAAATCACCTACTTTGCCGGCTTCTGGGAGAGGCGCTAGTGAAATTACCGTAATGACACCATATTCACTGTGAAGTGCAACATCTCAGCTATCAGGAACCATTGGAAGTTTTCCAATTGCGCAAACCATGACATAATTACGGTAATCCAAAGATGCACATGCAGATCTGTTGCCGACGACCCAGTCGGAGTTAAAGGGTTAATATTTTTACCGTCTTGCAAAATCATATTTTTGTTTACGTCTATCAGAGTGAACAGCTTTAAAATAAAAAACTGTGAAATTCATAATGATAAACAGATACTAGAAAATACTAACTTGAAAATATAAAGGCAGAAAAAGTGTAATTCCTTGAAGGTTCAGCACAAACACAGAGATTTGTTTCAGCACTAAACACGAACAATAAGAAGCTGACACAGATTTATAACATCTTCAAAATCTAAGGTGTACGTAAAGACCCTTTACCATTCAAAAAATATATTAAAAAGGTCATTGATAAGATATCTTAATCAGATTTGTTCTCTAGTTATCAAAGTTTTTAATCACATTGTATTTGTGTATTTCAAATACCCTGTTAATGAAAGAGGTAAACTGTTCACCCTTCCTCTCGCCCATAGGAGAGGAGTTGTAAAGACCCTGTGTTTAATCCAGAAACGTTAGGCCTCGGTTTGATAAGGAGAATTCTTCATATTTTAGTACACAGCTTCATTTTAGGTGGAGTGGATCAAAACATTAAAGTTACCACATTACAGCATTAATCTAAACTCAGCACTTGTGCAGCCTCTTCAAATTAAAAGCCCTCTAGTGTTTTAGTTGAAAGAAGACCTTAATTTCTCAACAAGGCTTTTATTGTGAAACATTTACCACACACAACAACAGCTGTTTCATTACTTACTGGCCTTCAGCATTCATTACTTTCCACCTCACATTCTGAATTTACATTGAGAAGCTGTGATTGGCTGAATGTAGTCACAGGTGGTCTGTGATTGGCTGAATGTAGTCACAGGTGGTCTGTGGTTGGCTGAATGTAGTCACAGGTGGTCTGTGGTTGGCTGAATGTAGTCGTAGGTGGGCTGTGATTGGCTGAATGTAGTCACAGGTGGTCTGTGGTTGGCTGAATGTAGTCACAGGTGGTCTGTGGTTGGCTGAATGTAGTTGTAGGTGGTCTGTGGTTGGCTGAATGTAGTCGTAGGTGGTCTGTGGTTGGCTGAATGTAGTCACAGGTGGTCTGTGGTTGGCTGAATGTAGTCACAGGTGGTCTGTGATTGGCTGAATGTAGTTGTAGGTGGTCTGTGGTTGGCTGAATGTAGTCACAGGTGGTCTGATTGGCTGAATGTAGTCGTAGGTGGGCTGTGGTTGGCTGAATGTAGTCGTAGGTGGTCTGTGATTGGCTGAATGTAGTCACAGGTGGTCTGTGGTTGGCTGAATGTAGTTGTAGGTGGTCTGTGGTTGGCTGAATGTAGTCACAGGTGGTCTGTGATTGGCTGAATGTAGTCACAGGTGGTCTGATTG
>OOFC01041154.1:0-17806 GCA_900323345.1 Pseudochromis fuscus | reverse complement strand
GCCCTCCATCATCCATCATCCCTCCCTCCATCCCTCCCTCCATCCCTCCATACATCCATCCATCCATCCAACCATCCCTCCATCAATCCATCCACCCATCCATCCATCAGTCCATCCGTCCATCAGTCCATCCATCAGTCCATCCATCCATCCATCCATCCATCAGTCCATCAGTCCATCCATCAATCCATCCATCCATCAGTCCATCCATCCATCCATCCATCCATCCATCAGTCCATCCGTCCATCCATCAGTCCATCCATCCATCCATCCATCCATCCATCAGTCCATCCGTCCATCCATCCATCCATCCATCAGTCCATCCATCCATCCATCCATCCATCCATCAGTCCATCAGTCCATCCATCCATCCATCCATCCATCCATCAGTCCATCCGTCCATCCATCCATCCATCCATCAGTCCATCCATCCACCCATCCATCATCCATCAACCAATCCATCCATCATCCATCCATCCATCCATCCATCAGTCCATCCGTCCATCAGTCCATCCATCCATCCATCAGTCCATCAGTCCATCCATCCATCCATCCATCCATCCATCCTTCAGTCCATCATCCATCCATCCATCCTTCAGTCCATCATCCATCCATCCATCCATCCATCCATCCATCCATCCATCCATCAGTCCATCAGTCCATCCATCCATCCATCCATCCATCCATCCATCCATCAGTCCATCATCCATCCATCCATCCATCCATCAGTCCATCAGTCCATCCATCCATCCATCCATCCATCCATCCTTCAGTCCATCATCCATCCATCCATCCTTCAGTCCATCATCCATCCATCCATCCATCTATCCTTCAGTCCATCATCCATCCATCCATCCATCATCTATAAGAAGTATTCACCCCTTAGATGTTTTCCCCTTTTACTACTTTTATAAATTAAATCATGGTCAACATAATTTGGCCTTTTTGACCACTGGTTTACAAAACATCCTCTGTAATGTAAAACTAAAAACAGATTTCTACAAAGTAACATCATTAATTAACAATATATAATGTGAAATAAGTGATTACATTAGTATCCAGCCCGTTCAGTCAGTATTTAGTCGCTGCACAGCTCCAGCTCTGAGGATGTGCAGGTAGGTCTCACTCAGCCTTGCACATCTGGATACAGCAGCTTCTCTCCATTGCTCTTTGCAAAATTGTTCAAGGTCTGGCAGGTTGAAAACAAGTACCAAACAAATAAACAAATCCATATCAATTTGCAGAACCGGTGTTTCATTGTGATACATCTGAACTAAAATCCATGTTTTTATAGGAATTATGTAATGTGTACCTGATACATGCAATGCTGCAAATGTAGAATTACACTAGTTGTGTTTTTACTTGCTACAATGTTACATATCAAGGCATTTATAACTCCCTTTCTGTATTATTACCTCATTAATAACATGTTTTATTCTGGTGACCACTTAAGTTATATTTTTCCATTAACACCTACACACAGTACACAGCTGCATGTGTTTATGTGTGTAATACATACAGTACTCCTTAATAAGATTTCATATAATCCCTGCATTTGCTGTATTTTTGCACAATCTCTGAGTTCAGTGTGGTACTGGTAGTGCTGCTCTGCCTCCCAGTTACACAGTCTGTGCTCCCAGTGCATAGTATGAATATTTGCTGCAGACAGAGAGGCCTACACTGTCCTTTATTTCCCTCATAACTCAGTCCACCTTGAGGTAAGCATGCATTTTTCTCCTTTTCTTTCATCCTTTCTGTCGCTGCACTCTGATCGTGCATCTCTGAATACATCCATCGGCCTCCGTCTGGCTCCTTCTGTTGCTGGTTGGTCGTGTGGAGTTGGTCTTTGTCTGAGTCTGTGACATCAGGTCAGGTTGTTTTCAGCAAAGCCACTGAGTGTCAGGAAATGTCTGGCAGGTTTGCTTCTTTGTGATCCAGAAACCAACATATACCATAATTCACAATGTTGGCAAAACAACGTACTTTTCCAGGAGTCTGCAACCCTGGTCCTAGAGAGCCTCAATCCTGCATTTTTCGTTTTAGATGTGTCCCTCCTCCAACACACCTGATTCAAATGACCAGGATCGTTATCAGGCTTCTGCAGAGCTTGATGATGAGCTGATCATTTGAATCAGGTGTGTTGGAAGAGGGACACATCTAAAACATGCAGGATTGCAGCTCTGGAGTACCAGGATTGCAGACCCCTGTACTTGTCTAAACAGAGTTGAAACTAATGGTCTTATTGTCACAGAACACTTTTTTTTTCCTGAGATGAGATAAATTATCTGCTTAAGAACCATCCTCACTGATTCACTGCAGTGACATTAAGAAAGTTACAACTTAACAAGTACACAGTTGGTAGACAAGCCCGTGGGACTGTGAGTTCACTTCAAACGCTGAGACCACCAGTTGACAAAGAAAACAGCTTGCACTCACAATGAGATCAGAGACTCCTAATTATCCCTCTGCCTCCTACACTCAGCGGTGTGTCGAGGGTCGGGAAAATGATGCAAGTGTTACTGTCGATGTGTAATATCCCACCTTTGCCGAATTATGCTAGGCTGCCAAATATATATAACAAAATAGTTTTCTCAGGATTCCCAGATCTCTCCCATGGTGCACTCCATGAACATGTCAGCATCGTCCTCTGCTGGTGATGTCCTCCCCCTAGCAAACAAACGCATCACAACAGCTGGGGAATTGGAGTTGGCAGCAAATTTTAAAGGTGAAGACCATTAATGCCAAAGTGGTGAATTCTTCAAACAAAACAAACGTCTCATTTATTATCCAGCCAGTGCTTCATTATCTAAACCTTCACAAGTTTACTGAGAATAATGTGAGTGTGTATAGGTGAACTCACTGCCTTGTATTGATCTGTGTGAATAAACTGAGTGTTGTCATGTGGGAGAGATGCAGGATACAGGCTGAAGTCTGTCTTCTCTTCACCCTCCATGTAGGATTTTAGGATTCATGCTCATACACTGACCAGTTTGTGCAGCACCTCCTCTCCAGTCAACACAGTTTACAGTTGTTTATGTACATCTACATTCATTCTGGGTTCATTGTCCTTGAGCTTTGCAGACTAGCAAGTCTTTTTGCTATTGACAAGCTGTCTTTAAGACCGGTAGTGTGCAGAAATGCTGGGCTGGATAGATGTTGTGACTGACAATAACTTTTCCTGCACCTGGCACCACAACGTATTTCATCCAGGTCTGTCCAGCTGGTGCCCATTATCAGACTCACACATTTGTGAAACTGATTCTGTTTAAACTCAGGCAGGTTAAGTAGAACAACAACAACAACAACAACAACAACAACAAAAACCTAAAAATAATGGCCAAAATTTTACATACTAATAGAGGGTGACACAAAAAAATGGGAATCTTTTAACAATCCAATAGAACCAAGAGTGATGGAAGAAAGTTATTTTATTCATAGTAATTGAAACCTTAAAAGATGCCATTTAAGAAACAATGATGGAATTTTTATTTTTGTCTCGCAATGGTGCCACTTGCACGTTTGCCAGTTTGTGTCAGGTTGGTTTATTTCCGTAAGCGATTGTGTTGGCCTGGGACTATGCATAAAAAAACAAAAACATCAACGGGTTAAGGATTAATACATCCAAAGAAATCATTTCAGTCGGTCTGCATTTTCTGTTAAAACTAAAACTACAGTTTATTTAGAGTTTGTTTAAAGTAATGGTTAATTACTACTGAGCTAATCACTAAAACTCAATTTTGTCCATAGTGTTTCTGTTTTTCTTTGTGTGCATGTGTTTTTTTATGTGTCTGCTCCAATATTAATGTTAATATTAATGTTCTGAAAGTCATTATGTTGAGTGTTTTTTTTTTTCTTTCTTAATGCTCTGCTTGCTTAATAATGATCAAATCATAATTCTAATCTTAACCACAATTGAAAAATAGCCCAGAGGAATTTACAACATTTGTTTATTAATGTATAGTGTTAAAATAAACAACAATTAAGATGAATAATCACCAAGTAAAAATAAGTGATATTTGCTGGGTTGCACTTTGTAGATAATGAGATGAAGGTTCAGCTGCAGCTCCAAAATGTCTTGGTTTTGAAACAATTTTCACAATTTTTTGACATTTGATCAGTTTATTTTATATTAATTTTTATATGTATAGAAATCAGCAAATTACTGAATAACCTTAATAGTCCTTAGTTGCAGCGAAACATCGAAGGCTGAAAAATGAAAATGACACTAAAATGATTTTTTGTTGCGTGGAGCCCCACCGTGTTTCAGGTTTCATCTTGTCTTGAAACAGACATATTGGCTGCGACTGAGCGTTAAAGCGAGTGCGCTCCTAAGCTATACATGTCTGCTGTGTGTGTTTGTATGTTATGCAAACAGACAGACCGAGCAGCTGAGTAACTACCTTTAGTATTTACTTGACTTTGAGGTAGATTAAAGGGAAACACGAGAGAAGATTGGTGCTGAAATTGAGGGCATGATGGATAGACAAAACACACACTCCAGCATGAGATCACACACACAGACACACACACACACACACTCTCTCTCTCTCTCTCTCTCTCACACACACATGACACGGTGGATGACCTTTCCTTAAGGACCTTCTCAGGTGCACCTGCTCAGTAATTGGAGACAGTCACAGGGGGGAGTGTGCGTGTATGTGTGTGTGTGTGTGTGTGTGTGTATGTATATGCCTGTACAGCATGAGGCATAGATATAAGGACAGGAAGCTATCACATCTGTGAACCCAGTGACCTTTAGAGCAGCCTAGGGTGTGTTTTTTGGTTCCCTTTAAAAACAGCTCGGATTTTGACAAGAAGCAGCTCATAAACTAATAATATATACATATATACATATAAATTGCAGCTGGATGATAATTGGCAAATAACATTTCTCTAAAAATAATGTTTATCAAAGATATGATTTGCAGGCACCTTTTTTATGATTTCCAGGATTAAATTATTAATATACATCATTATTGTTGCTGTTGCTATATTTGGTATTTCATTTAACCACCATCAAATCAGTCTCTATGCAGATGACATTCATCTATATATAATAAACCCCTCCACCACCAGAGGTCTTTATATATAGATTTTTATATTTTTAAACATTCATACATAAATAAATCTGTTTATTTTTTAAAAATGAAGATTGGAGTCCTACAACTGAACAATATATTTCAAGAACAGACAACATTAAATATCTTGATATCAAAGTTTCACCAGTGTTATGGGCCATTACCAGTGTTAATAATTGGAAGAATAACTGCAGTCAAACTGATCATTTTTGACCCTAGTCCAGCACAAAAGATTAAGAATCAACTGTTTTTACCTAAGTGGTTAGAAGAGGATCATCACCATGTGACCTCCCAATCTTTACAATAAAGAAACATAACTGTTTTTAAAAAAGATTTCATAGATGTGACTGTGACAGCTTCCTGGGCATTTCACAAAATCAGAGGACATATCCAAACTAATTTACTCTATTGTTGCACATTTCAAAATAAATAATTCACTTCACAGACAAAAATTGAGAATCCCACTTTCAACATTCATTTTTAAAAGCTCACTGAGGCTTTATTAAACAGATATGTGATATAGGTGGTAACAGCTTCATGCAGTGGAGACAAATAACTCCATAAACAGCTAGTGAAAGAAAATGCCCTATGATATCAAAACACAACTTATTCAATAAAAATGTTTGGCCCTGACTAAACCTTATCCAGTATACACGACACAAAACTGGACACCTAAACAGTGATTCCTTTGCACAGTGCACCACCCATAATTATTTGCACTCCATCAGGACTTGCCCCCCCATTCGGTCAATCTGGACACCCATTATAGAGCTGTCTTTACTCTTGGCTGCAGCATTTCAGTCGCCCCATCTGTATGTATCCTCAGAGACCTTTCTTCTCCTGAACTGACAGTGAAAAATGAACAACCCATACTGATCGCCTCAACAGTTGCTATGAAAACAATCCAATCTGACCTACTCTCCAAACACATGTTCATAGGGAGACAAATGATGACAAAAAATAACCAAACAGGCTCATTTGTGGGGCCCAATTCCCTACCTATCACACAATTTACTACAGTCTGCAACCATTCACAGTCGAGATCAATACCAAAGCAACAACCTCCCACACTTACACATACATACACAACACTTTTGCCACCCTTTCCCGACTGCAACTTTTTTCTTTACCTATTTATTGATTTAGCCACCCACCACCCCCTCCATCACCTGCTCAGAGACTGGCTGAGGCATCAGGGGCTGATGCACCCTAGATAAATAAATGAGCAACGTTGTGCGGCACCAGCAACAGGCCGACTCCCTCCCAAGTGTCAGGAGGTGGCACAAAGGCAACATATATGATATATATTTTTAATAATGTGAGCTACACAGCCTGACCTTTGCCCAGAAGGTCGTCTGTCCCCGATGGATGCAGCAGGTGTTGACCACAATCAGTGTCGCCCACAATGTGCTTCGTCTTTTTGTGTCAGAGTATGTTCTCAGTCACATCATGAAGGTATGCATGAAGTTGCAAGAGGGTGATGAAAACAAGGTGACTGTACATCTATCAGAGGAGGTGGGTCTTATTATCAAAGTGGTGCTCCATGATCCTTATGGACACACACCACAGAAATCAACATGGACAGGAGAGTCGAGGGTTATTAGCTCAGCAGAGAGATGTACTGCTGTTTAAAATGAACTGATTATCTGAATGAATATTTAATGGTAATAGATGATGATTTATAAAGATATTCACTTAGAGAAATGGCTCCAGTATGTTCTGAGGTTAAACTGAGTTGACAGGTCCTTTGCTGTTTTATTAGCATCTCTCCTTGCTATTTACAGGCAGAGGCTGAATGAGATAAAGAGGAAGAAAGTAAGTTTGCGATAAACATATTAAGATGATATCACATTCTGTCAGGTGGTGTACTTTGGCATGAATAAATAAATCAGCGAAGTTGTGAGAAATATTAAATCTTCCTGCCATCAATACTCTGCATGTGCTGAGTATTATAATGCAGCAATGATGATATTGATCTGCAATAAAATTCTAACTGGGTCTGCTGGTGGTGGCGCAGACAGCTCACATTACATCAACTAATGTTACTTATTTGCTATTTTAACAGATGAGATAAAAAATTCAAAATGAGCCTCGTGAGATGAAATGATTTGTATGGTTGGGTTATGAGCTGTACTCTCTACAGTAAAGGTTTTGTTAAAGTAGTAAAACTCTTTACTAAGAAAGAAAGAAAGAAAGATTTACTGTTACTAGCAACTGGGATGCAAAAAACATTCTTTTGTGTCAAAATCAGACTGTACACCAGATCCTCTACCCCCAACTGACTCCCACACAACAGCTGAGGCATTATTTTTATCAGGCACCAAAGACTGCACACCAGGACAATGGAGGAAAAAGTATTTCAAACAAAAAACTCCCTCTCTGTATTTGTACCTGTCATCTTCCCATTGTTCTTTGTCAGATTTGCATCACTTTTATTTTCAGGAAACAGTGAATTTATTTACATGCATAGATTCAGTGGTTGCACATCCACAGCTGGGGTTATTTCCATCGTGGACACAGAGGTTGAGAGCGAACTGTGGCGTCAGCAGGACTCATTATTTGCTGTTTTTCTGCTCAGTTGGCAGCAGAGCATCGAGTGCAGGTACAGAGATACGCTGTGTTGTGTTAGGTGTCCTGTGTGTCTGGATGGTCTTGGTCTCTTTCAGCTTCTGCCTCCATCATCGATTTAACTTCTTGTCTGAGGACTTGAGCAACTCATTTCCATGTTTACTTTTGTTTAGACTGAAAAAAGACTCCAAACATTGTAAAGGTAAACTTTTTTTGGAAAGCTGCAGGGATGTCATCATATTCAGCTGATATTAATAATGATCACAGTATTTAACTGTCCTCATGAGCCATTCTGATGTCATTAACTACACTGGGAGATTTGGTGGTCTATCTGAAAAAGAAAATCAGGATTTTATACCGAATCAAACACCAAAAAAAGTTGGAAAAAGTCAACACAAATTAACAGAACAAATGTTTTTGTACCTTAGCATATATATGTGTAGTATCTGGTTATTTACTTTCTAATTTCATTGATTACTTATTATACAGAGACTCTGTTCATATAATGTAAACCCGTTGTGTGGGGAATGTGGTTTGAGCCTAGGTCACTGACCTTTAGGGGGACTCAGACCACTCGGACCTCAGGTCATTCACCATACATTTAGATCCAGTGAATATGCAAATAGAGGATGTATAGGTTGATGAACAAAGCCTAGCAATCTTTAGTAATCCATGATCCCTGTAAGATGCTGGACTCTTTGTTTGTTCAGGTTCTTCTAATAAACCTTTTTTATTCAAATGATTCAGTATCACCAGAGTCATCTCTTCAATTTTCTTGGATTAGACTTACACACTAGGAGGAGCTGGAGTTGAACCTGCACTATCCAGCTGGTAGACAGCTACTATACCACTGCACCACTGAC
This sequence comes from Pseudochromis fuscus, assembly GCA_900323345.1. Lineage (NCBI taxonomy): Eukaryota > Metazoa > Chordata > Actinopteri > Pseudochromidae > Pseudochromis > Pseudochromis fuscus. Next base: position 9,297 of record OOFC01041154.1, on the reverse strand, counting down.
TTTCATGGGTACAATCGACTTTTAGCTAGCTACTCACCTGCAAATTTGCTGCTCGATTCTGACAACAACCATAGCTTTATGAAATATATATTATCTGCTGATGTTTTAGCTCCACTTTATAACAGTTTAGAAAAGTTTGACTTAATTGCAGTCAGTACGCCGCTGCAGAGGAAGCCGGTTTCCAACAACCGGCCGCTAGCAAGCTAGCTGCTGTTGACAAACTACTGTTACCCTGTTACTATCAGTCCATGAAAAAAATATTTTTACAGTAGATATTCTAGTTACAACATGATTGAGTTAACAAAGCAGTGTTGCATTGCTACGTGTGGTATTTATTGTTTTGGGAAATCACGTTGTCCTGACTGGTTGCATATGACGGCGAAGCACACCCTCACTGTAATAATGCTTAATTGGAGGAGCTGATCGTGTGCATATAAGTGCTGTTGCTGGTTTACACATGTCTACACTGAGATCCAGAGCCACAACCGAATTTTCATTACTCTAGTCTTCTGAAGAAGTGAAAAAGGGGGCGGAGCTTCATTATGCCTCTGCAGAATTGATTTAACACTGACGTGATCAACTCTTTCAAACACCAAACATAATTTTTTAACTAGTAAAGTGTTGAAGTGACACTTTGGGAGTTAAAATCAACTCTGAAATTTCAACTCTCCAGTTTTTGCTGTGTATATTAAAACATTTAGTTCAACACATTTTTCTTAAACATAATCACTCAGATTTCACTCTACTACATGGTCGAGCAGACGGTTAAAGAGTTAAATCCACAATACACATAATACTAGGAAATATACCAGGTTGAAATAAGCCAGGAAGAAAGCATCAATTTTCTCAGTGGCCAAATTTGTCTTTTGATTCAGCTCAAAACTCTGCAAGTGAGAACTGTACAGTTGTGTAGAGCTAAACAATACATTTGTGTCTGTTTTGGTATAAAATATATAAAATCAAAACAATAAACCCATTAGCCCTGTGCTCAAAAAGGCAGACTGAAGAAAAACATGTTCATAACTAGTGACTATTGTGTAATTACTGTTAATGTATACACACTTAAGATGTTCACCTTCAGTCTCTGTCTTTATCTGGAAAAAAGTAATTAAGAAAGAGAGCTGTGTAGATTATACGTCAGGAGAGTCACAATACAATGACTGATTTGCATAATATCTTTCAATAGCAGGGCTGTTGTTATGCATTGTTAATCACAATATCTTTTGATGTGCTCTTCAAGAGCAGCTTTCATAATATCCACTTCATTCACACAGGAGCCTGTTGTCTAACTGAGGGGAACACACATGAACTGGGTGTTTTCAGTTTGAGCATCATTATGTGGTGTTATTGTCATTTTGATTCAGATAACAAACACATGGAGGTGTATAAGCTCAGTAAAGGTCAGTTTAACAGAACAATTATTCATCAGCTACATTATTGCCACAGTATGTTTTACACAGTGTGAAGGTTCTTTACAGTTTCTGCTTCATCTCTGGCCTCATGCTTGGTTTTACTCAGTCTATCATTTTATGTTTAATGTGCAGACTCACAAACATGAATCTGCCCGTTCTGGCCAAAATTGATTTTTAAAATAATTATGGATTTTTTTTTAACCTTTAACCTTCTGGGATTTAGATCCATTAGACACTGATATGTTTTTATTCACTTTCTCAAGCTGAAAAGAAGCAGAGTTTCAGTGCCTGCTGAAAAATATATCAAACATACCACAAACTTTTACGAGCCTGTAGCTCTGCTCTGTGTGTAAACGTGCTGTGAAACCCCGTGGCCCAAATGCAGTGGAAAATCTTTTATCAACCTGCTTCTTACTTTGAGCAGAGGGATGAATGAAACCTGCTCGCTGCAGGGCGGGAACAGGATTGTATTTTGTCTGTTGAGGTGAGCAGGGTTCGGGTTGGTGCCAGGTTTGCTGTGAGTCAAAAAAAAAATCAAGTTCTTTCTCTGAAACGAGTCAAACTTGTACTTTCTAGTACAAACATAACCAAAAATACAGTAAAATACATGTTGTTATACACCACGCTGCCTCCATTTGTTTACAATCAGGCACATGTATTATTTTTAATTCAAACATGATGACGTATAAAGAGACAACAAAACAGTGCCTCAGTGACTATAGTGCCTCAGCCTATGTGGTCTCCATTGTACATTATCTTATCTATCTATCTATCTATCTATCTATCTATCTAAAAGCCAGAGTGATGTAACCACATACAGTGATGTAACCAAATGTTAGCACCAAATACATTTTGTAACTGAGACCACAGTTTGTTTTGCAAAGTGAAATATATTCTCGCTTTAACACTAAACCACAGACAACATTATCACTGCTAAGGTGCCGGAGCTTTTAGGGATTCAGGCCGTAAGGTGTCCCGACTTGAAACAGTGCAGTGAGCTGGTGGGAGTGTGTTGAGTTTCCATCACCACAATTGTGCTCTTATATCAGTTTTGCCAGTGTAGCTCTACGCTGAATTATGTTGCATTTACTGCTTCTGAGAATGAGAGGCAGAGCTAAACTTGGGGAAAACACTGTTCGTCACTTCAATGTTGACTTTTAAGTGCTTCCTCTTTGTAATTCTTTCACCAGCACAAAGCAAGAGAGGAAAAAGGGAAAAGAGAGGAATTATACTGTCAAGTCTAAAGGCTGATTTGCCTTAATAGATCTTCTGACAACTGCATCTATACCTTACTGTGTAATTTCATGCGTCAATCACTGACCAATTGTTGACAACAGTCATTATATTGGCTGCAGACTCTGAGAATTAAATTGCCTTTTATTTCTCATGTCTTTTATTTCTCACAGTGTCGTCAATGCCATTTCTGAAATAGCACTTTTTTCTGCTATATTTGCTTTTGCACATCCACTTGTTACTTGCTGAGCTTTTCCATATTGGAGGGTTTCAGTGGGGGTAACCTGGGTGGGATATAGTGGAGGTCTGATGGACCTTTACTGTTGGAAGTGAGTGACTCTCAGTTGTGAATGAGTGAGAAGCACTGGTGCCAACTTCAGTTCATCATTAGGGGGTCGTATTATTTTAATAGCCCACAGGAAATCATTAAACTTTGTGGACTTGTCAATAACATGCTGAATTTGACCAGTGCTTTATTGATATTTGTCAGAGGATACATCATGTTAATCAATAATGACATGTAACATCCACCTCACTAATGATCAAAACTACAAATCACAAATAATTACCAAAACAAAAGTCTCATTATAATTGTTTATAGTAAGTAACACTTAATGTACTACGAGTCCAGCTCAATGTGAATGTCAAAGGGAAATACAGGTCGGCCGTCACAACAGTTCACGTCATGTTTGTTTGTTTGTTTCAGTTCATGGTCACCCCCACCTTTCATAAGACTAGTACATTTATAAAAACAATCTTTGGGAGTAAGACCAGCACTGTCATAGGTGCCATCTTGGACTGTGACATTTTTTGGCACATTTACACTGGTGAAAAAGTACCTGGATCTTGGTACCTGGTACAACTTTTCATACCTCCTCTCCTGCGGTGCCAAAAAAAGTACCCGGTCAGGTTGGAGCAGGTACTAAAATCTTATTGGTCGGAATCGTCACTGCGTCGTTGCGTTACCACTGCACGACACCTAATCTGTCCCCGCAAACACGCCATTTTTAAATCTTCGGCAAACCGTGTAGATGTGTTTGAAATAACAACAAGAAGAGAAATGGCATCTGTTAGAAATCCTGCCCCGTGGACTCAGGACGAGGTGCAAACCTTTCTGTCATTAGTCACCGATGAGAAAATTCGGCGGGAGCTGGACGGCGCAGTCAGAAACGAAAGAATCACATAAGAGATGACGTCACCAATGACGGCCAGTTACAGTCAGTTGCTTGGAGGAGGGACTATCCTCTGCAATGTAAATGCAACCGAAAGGGACCGATCCCAAGTGACCCAAGGCAAGTAGGTAACAGTGTAAATGCGCCATTTGAGAGGCACTGATGTCACTTGGCGATTCTGCAGCTGCTACAGCCAAGATGTTCCTGCCTATGAATCAGAATCAAAGTCAGAAAAAACTTTATTTATCCCCGAGGGGAAATTAGAGGGCACAAAGTGGCATGTTGAAGAGCAAGAGAAATGAAATACAAATAAAATATAAAATAAAATAAATTCAAAAATAAAATAAAGTATGCAAAGGTGGGTGTGCAATGACAAAATCCTCAAAATCAACTATATCAACAGTGACATGAATCATCCTCTTGTCCATCCATAACATTTAACTCACTTAATGTTATATAATTGTTCTTCACAAGCTGCAAGCTGGCTAACTCAAGCTACTGCATTATTGGTGTGACATGACATGCTAGTGGGGTTCAACCCATCCATCAGTCTGCTCTCTTCCTAACTCTGGTAGGATGCCATCTCTGCTTTACAGGGACTGGTGGTGGGAGAGAGGACAGCTGCTGCAAAAAGGTCACATTTTACAGCAGGTTGTTGTCCCCGCCCATTGTGTTGGACTGCCAACACATCAGCACTGGTCATCAGCTGGTCAGCAGAGGCTCCACTTCCTTTGTGTACTGTGGAGAAACCACCTGAGGGAAAAGCTGCAGGTGTCCTTACTGCTCCACCACAGAGCCAGTGCTGATGTGCTGTGTGACTGCTGCAGACAGGACAGATCTGACCAGAAAAGATCATCGTCTGCCCTCTGCCCCCCAGAGAACATCGCTAACGCTGCATCAGCAGAGCAAAGAAAATACTGTCAGACAGCTCTCACCCTGGACAGCATTTGTTCAACCTGCTGCCATCATTGAGGAGATTCACATCCCACAAAGGCAGAACCAACAGACAAAAAACCAGCTTTTACTCACGGGCTATCAGGCTCCTGAATGCAGCATAAATGCCCAAATTGCGGCTTCATTGGTTTCACTTAAAGTGAAACCAATGAAGTCCACCCAGTATATTTATTTATTTATTTACTCATGTAGCATTTTCTCAACTGTGCAATATCTGGCTCATGTGCAATAACTGCATGGTCTTCTGGTGCATCACAGAAATGCTCATGTTAAAATCTATATAAACTGGTTTTACAGGGTTTCTTTTTTGTTTTTGCTTTGTTCACTTGTATATTGTTTTTCTAATTATTTTACTGTTATGTCCTTATATTGTTAACTCATGTATAATGCACATTAATATGGCAGCTATTTAAACATTTTGTCATGCTCCATGTTTGATAACAAGCACTCTACCCTACTATACTCTAACCTGCTCTACTCTACCTTACCTTACAATACCTTACCTTACCCTACTCTACCCTGCTCTACTCTACTCTACTTTACCTTACCTTACCTTACCGTATTCTACTCTACTCTAGCTTACTCTACCTTACGTTACCTTACCGTACTCTACTCTACTCTACTGTACTCTACTGTAGCTTACTCTACCTTACCTTACCGTACTCTACTCTAGCTTACTCTACCATACCTTACTCTATTCTACTCTACTCTACTCTATTCTACTTTAACCTACTCTACTTTAACCTACTCTACCTTAACCTACTCTACCCTAGTCTACCTTACCCTACTCTACTCTACTCTACTTTAACCTACTCTACCCTAGTCTACCCTACCCTACCCTACCCTACTCTACCCTACTCTACCCTACTCTACTCTACTCTACTTTACCCTACCCTACCCTGCTGTACTTTACCCTAGTCTACCTTACCTTACCTTACCTTACTCTACTCTACTCTACTCTACTGAATTTTGATTAAGAGTTGATGTTTTTCCTTTTAGCTTCTTTAGCTAATGACATCAGAAGGACTTGTGGAAAAATGTATTGACTGAGTATGAGTAATAATTTTTGAATTGAAATCAACTGGAGTTTTTTGGAGACAGCAGAGCCATCAGGAGTGTTGGTTGCTTTGTCTATTTCTATATACAGTCTTGATTGGCAAACATGCAACATGTCATTGTCAGAGCTCTTGCTCGCTTTATTGGTCTTATTCATCATGGATTGTATTTTTTTCTCATTTTTTCCTGGATATATTTATTAGTTCTTACAACAGTTGTGTTAGTCCTTAATTGTCCATTTTGACTTGCACAAAACTGTGGTGTAAACTGTTCCCTCCTCATGGGAGCTTACTTGCAGCACACTTTGCAGTTTTCTAATTTTCCTCTGAAAACCATGAACTGCTTTGACTTACCAAGAGTGGGGACAGTAAAAGAAAACTCTGAACTCAGCAAAAAAAAGTATTGCCTCTGCTGTATGTAAAAGGGAGTACAAGTGTTCAAATGAGCTTTTAATGGTGGCAAAACAACAGCGGCCTCAGTCGTCTTTTGTCAGAGTTTTTCTTTTCAAGGCTTCTGAGGAGAAAGTTTGAAAGGGCTTAATAAGCTCTCCGAGGTCCTTACATGTGTTTACGCCCGTTATTATCAGAAGTTGCTCAGAGTGTAAAATTGCTTTGAGCTACAAAAAAATAAAAAATAAAAACCTTTAAACCCTGGACGTATGATCTTCACACCTTGTGGCTGCACAATTAAACCACTGTGAGGAGTGAAGTAGTTTATTAATCAGCACAGTTCATTTGAACAAGGAGAAAGTTGGAAAAAATAAACCCTGACCCTTCAGATGTTTTTTTTTTCTTTAGGTTTAATTTCTTGACCTTGTTAGACAATTTTTTAACAGCTGAAGGGCTGAAAGCACACAGTGAGAAAAAGGGACAGGACACACACCACAGGTCTCTGGCTGTAATTGAATCAGAGAGTTATGTGGCAAAACCATTCAGATACAAATGCTCAGACACTTTTGATTTCAAGAAAATAATGGCCAACAGCAGATTAGTTTATCACTAAATCAGAAAAAAAACAAGTCATATCCTTATCCATCACAGAGTACCATCAGGGAGGAGACTCAGCGATCCTGATTTATTCTGCAGTGTCTGCAGAGACAGCCTGAACCCACAGCAGATCTGTGGCAGATCTCCAGGAGGCTGGGAGCACTAAAAATAACACTTTAAGTGCTGTAAAAAAACAAAAAAACTGTGCTCAAGTGTACCTAGCAGACCTGCCTTTAAAGGCAAATACGGTCACAACACTTGGCAGACTTCACTATTTGTTGAGCCACGCTGCTATCATGGCTAAAAAAATCCCTTTAACAAGATAAATCCTCTTCAAACAAGGAGATTGCAAGTAATTGAGAAAAGTATTACAGCAAACAGCAGCCGTTAACAGCTTTACTAAAGTTTAATGAACTTAGATGAACACGAATAATAAAAAGATGAATCTGCTGAGTGTTGGAGAAAGCAACATTTCCAGTTTAGATCCCAGCTTTATTCTGTTTTTTACTCATCTCTTTCCATTGTCTCTGTTTGCTGCCCCCTCAAAGTTCAAGGATTATTCTCAAAGACCCTCTTTATGTTTCAGGGACCCTCCTGATGCTTTGTGCCAGTGGATTATTTTAATAATCAGAGCAGATTTTGCTGTAGAGGCTCTAACTCTTCAGTTTTTGAATATCAAGGACTGTCACTGTGTGTGTGTTCACATGTGCCCTTGAAAATATCTCTCATGAACAATTGAGCCTGTGCATGAGTGTGTCCATCCAACAAAAGGCTATCATTTCAGCTCTGTGAAAAATCATATCATACAATCATCTGCCAGGACAAGACCTGAGCTTTTTTTTTTTTTGCAAAGTGACAAAAACAACTTGTGGTATTATATGATTAAGCTGAATGCAATAACACCTTCACCCCAAGTGTGGGCCAGCTCTGAAAAACCAAACCAAGGCCATGAAATCTACGGTGCTAAAAAAAATCCTGAATACATGTTTCTTGTCTTTTCATTTCAAGCCCTTCATCTCTTTAGAGAATTTTCACTCTGTTGTTCAGTTTCAGTCAGTCTGCAGCTGACTTGTGTCACAGAAGTTTGATACAATATTCATCGTCCTTCCTCCACGGGCCGCCCTTAAAATCATTAAAAGTTTTCACAGCAGGATCTAACTGGACTTCTGACAGATTTGTGGCTCTTTGAAGAGCCAGCACTCTGTGTCACATGAATTCTGCAGGCTTTTTGGGGGAGTCGAGGAGCAAAATATACTGGTGCAACTAGAGTAATGCAACATGAAGCAAGCAATCTATGGTGTACTGTGGTTATATTGTAACTGTGTTTCATATATGTCTTTGAAACATGAAAAAACATGTTTACTTTACACATGCCTCTAGGTGTGTTTTCCAATTTAAATATGAACTAAATATTAATGAACTGCATATTTTTGTTGTAAACAATTTACATTTTGTTGATCTCGTCTCATTCTAAATGTGATTATTGACAGAACATCAAAGGAGAAGTGTTGTCTTCCTGCACTAGTATTAAATTATTATTGTTTATATTCTCTTAAACATAATGATTTATACATGATTAATCCTCACGTTTGGTTTTCAAATTTGTTCTGGTTTCCTTGAACATTACATTCAACGGGGAATGTTTTGAGCAATAACTAAAAATACAATGTGCAGAATATTCTCATGTAAGTGCAGCTGGTTTTGATTTCTGTGCGACAACAAAATACTTTCTTTACTTTTCTTTTAAACCTTTTTTAGCCCACTGTTAATAGAAGGAAATCTGTACTGCATGACATCCACACATTATTATATTATATTATGGATGTCTATCTCTCTTTTATTCCTCTCTTAGATACACAATAAACATAATTTGTGACTCCATTACTAAATATATCACCTTTTTTGGTTGTTGCAAAAAAAAAAGAATATATATATACCGTATTTTCTGCACTATAAGCTCCACCTAAAAGCCTTTAATTTTCTCAAACCGACAGTGCACCTTATAATCCGATGTGCCTTATATATGGATCAATATGGTTAATTATGGCTACCGTAGTCAGGGGGTGTATATTGTGATTGCGCTAACGTTTGATTTACCGTAGCGGTATCAGACTGTTTCTTTTACTGAATCAGGGAAAAGTTCCCTCCACGTTTGTGATGCACTAACTATGTGATAAAAAAGTTGCACTACCTGTTGTACCTTGCTGTTGGTAAAAGATAAAACTACGTCACTGACGTTACCTCGGAGAAAAAAATTAAACAGTTGTTCATGTAGCTTTGAACTGTGACAAATGGAGTTGGAAATACATTGTTTTCAACGAAGGCGGCGCAAATACCGGTAAGAGCTACCGGTACGTACGGTACTGTATTGTGAATGTACTAGCTTGTTTTGGGAGTGAACAGAGTTGTCAGAACGTTGGTTTGTTTTCTATTAATAAAGTTTGACTGACTGACTTATCTGACTGTTTTGTTGACAACCCCTTT
>OOFC01041125.1:0-10749 GCA_900323345.1 Pseudochromis fuscus | reverse complement strand
GAAGTGTTTAACGTTGACATTGTTTCCTTCAATTCTCAGCATGGGATTAAAGGTTTTAAAAAGCAGAGAAGAAGAAGAAGAAGAAGGAGAAGAAGAAGAAGAAGAAGAAGAAGAAGGAGAAGAAGAAGAAGAAGGAGAAGAAGAAGAAGAAGAAGAAGAAGAAGAAGAAGAAGAAGAAGAAGAAGAAGAAGAAGAAGAAGAAGAAGAAGAAGAAGAAGAAGAAGAAGAAGAAGAAGAAGAAGAAGAAGAAGAAGAAGAAGAAGAAGAAGAAGAAGAAGAAGAAGAAGAAGAAGAAGAAGAAGAAGCAGAGGAAGAAGAAAAAGAAGAAGCAGAAGACGAAGAAGCAGAAGAAGAAGATGAAGAAGCAGAAGACGAAGAAGAACAAGAACAAGAAGAAGAAGAAGAACAAGAAGTAGAAGAAGAAGCAGAAGAAGAAGAAAAGAAGAAGCAGAAGACGAAGAAGAAGCAGAAGAAGAAGATGAAGACGACGAAGAAGAAGAAGAACAAGATGAAGAAGCAGAAGAAGTAGAAGAAGTAAAAGAAGAAGAAGAAGAAGAAGCAGAAGAAGAAGATGAAGACGACGAAGAAGAAGAAGAACAAGATGAAGAAGCAGAAGAAGAAGTAGAAGAAGTAAAAGAGGAAGAAGTAGAAGAAGTAAAAGAAGAAGAAGAAGAAGAAGAAGTATAATATGACGGCTCCTCCTCGTGCAGCTCCAGCTAAGCTGCTATTTACTGCACTCACCATCACTGAGCCACAATTTGCTTGAAGGTCTGACTGTAATAACAGGATCGTCCGCTGTGTCATTGTGTAGAGAAACGTGGTGAATGATAAAATGTGATCCAGACAAATATATAATTTCCACATAAATATTGTGATGTGTGTTCAACACTGTATAAAACACAGGAATGTAGTAAACACATCAGAGTACAGTATGTCCACAACACTGATGATAAACAAACACAAGTCAGCCACAAAACCAGGCAGTCACCTTCCAGCTAGACGCTCAGGGGATTGTCATTACTTCAGCTTTTAAGGTACTCATCCAGTGGTGAAAAGTAATGAACTACTTTTACATTTTTCTCCTACTTAAGTACAATTTTGTGACATTTTCTTGATTTCTATTTTTCTGCTAATCTCTACATTTGTATCAGTGTTTCAGAGACAAATATTAATTTGATAATAGTTAGTAGATTGGAGTTAGATGTTACATTAATTAAAACAACATAATGAGCTGATCAAACATAATGGATCCTCACAGATTAAACCAAAGTCCTGCAGCTTGTATCCAGACATATAAAGAAAATCATGTGTATTTGGTTTACGTGTCCAAACGACAAGTTATTAGCAGCACCAACAAAGAAACATTTCCCTCTGTCTGAGTCCAGATGGTAAAAATGATTCAGTGTTGCTTTAGAAAAGACAAGTTCAAAAAAATCTCATGTATGAATCAGCAAGCAGCTAGACTTTGTATTTTCTCATCATGATTAACTCACCTCACTCTAGATTTATTTTGTGACTCACTGAAGGCTCCACAGCCTCTTAATGGACTCTCAGTCATTAACAGTAGCTTCATTCATGTAAAATCCTCTTCACATATGTTTAACCAGGGAGGTTCTGTTTGGTATTTTTACAAGTTCAGAGGAGTGCTCCTTGTCTACATGAGTCTATAAAGGCCACTAAAGGCCATAGTTTCCATGTGTGTAAGTGTCCACACACACACCTCTGTGGGACACACTCTCACAGTGTGCATGGAGCTGTAAAGGGCAGCTGTGACAGGTTGCCTGCAAATCATAAGGTCATGGGTTCGATCCCCGACTGTCCACATGTTGAAGTGTCCTTGGGGAAGACGCTGAATCCTAACTTGCTCCGAATGGTTGCATGGCAGCTTGGTAGCCATTGGTGTGTGTGTGTAAATGGGTGAATGAGATGGTGCTTTGGAACCTAGCTAAGGTGATGAAAGCACTATATATATGTACTCCATTTACCATTAAAGTTTTAGTGTGATATGAAGGTTTGTTGTGAGTTTGTTTCTGTGACCATGAACAGCCAACAGGAAGTACACTCAGGCTGTACTTACTAACCTGCAGGTGTTTCACCCTGTTTAGCATGATACCATCCAACATGTGGTACTTCTCAGTCAACTCAGAGCAGCAGAGGAGGATGGAGATGCGAGTACTTCTGCAAATACAAGTACTGCAAGTATATAATGCAAGTACTGAGAAACTGGAGCATTGGCCTGATGCTGAGACTAGATCAAAGTATGACCAGTGGTACTGCACTTTATCCTGAAGGAGGTTTGAATGGGTGAGATTTCATTACTGAGAGTTGTTGCTCAGAACCGTTCATGTCAACCAGGAGAAAGGTCAGAGGATATTCTTAAATTAAGCATCAATACATCTATTGTGTGAAGACAGGGCAACTGACTGGAACCATCTGAAAACATACAAACCAAAGATAATCAGCTGCCTTTGCTGCTTTGTAGTTTCTTCTGTGGCATAAAGAGTCCAACAGCCTGATGAAATGTAAAGGTCTGAGTGAGTGCACCCACGGCCAGAGTTAACACACCAATCACAGGGCGCTCAGTGTGTGTTAAATTGAATTAGTCCAGTGTGAGTCAGGTCCCTGCTTGCCCTCTGTGGGTCTGTGGCCCCAGAGTGGACCCACTGGGGGTCCTGGCACTGGTGTACAGCACAAAGAGCTGTGAGCAGACACACTGAGCAGGACTTCAGTGTTGTGTTCTCTGTGCTCTGGGAGGAATGTAACCCACCTCCAGCCTCCCTCCTCCCTCCAGCCTCCCTCCAGCCTCCCCCCTCCCTCTCACTGGAGGACATCAGCCCACACACAGGGGTAGCAATTACCCTTTCCCCAGACTTGGATGACCCTGTGTTCTTGACCCAGAAGCTACGATGCTTTGTGCCCTCCTCACCCTTTCTCTTCGGAGAGCGAAGGAGGTGGAGGGTGGGCGACAGGCACTCAGTCAAAAATGGCAGCGCTTGTTTAAGGTCACTTCCTATTGGCATGCTGCTGAAAGCGTGCCTGTCAATCACACGCAATCACACGGAGGCTGGCGGCTCCTGAGGCGGGACAGCTGGGAGCAGGAAAAGCAGACAACTGCATAAGCCCTGCTTCACCAACACACACTCAGCTCTCCCCACACGCACTGACACACACACACACACACACACACATCCTGCTCTTGTATACACACTCTTTAAACACACGGAGGAAAGCAGCTAAGTACAGGAAAGTCAGGCCACTCTGGACTGAGGATCAGAGCAGCCAGGCAGGACATTTTACATATTGTTCATACACTGTAAAAAAAATCATAACTTCACAGAAAATAACTTCAACATTTTACAGTAGCTTCCTGCTTTTTAAAAAAAAGTGTACACAAGTGTAAAAATACAGACTTTATCACATGGATGTTATTTTAAGCATTATTCCAATAATTTAAAAAAAAAGTTTATTTTTGTTTTTTTAAAAGAAATTTTACTATATTAATTAAACATAAATCTTTTCTTTTTTCCAATTACATGAAAATTTACATAAAATTACAGTAATCAACTGTAAATAAATATGTAGCTTGTTATTTAAAGGTCTATGTCCACACTAATAATACAGTGTGTTTCCTCTGTAATATAATGTAAATCTTCTTAGTTTCAATTCAAATTCTGTAATTTTATGTGTACCTTGTCAAGTAAAGGTCGAGGTCTATAATAACAATTTAAGGTTTTTCTCTGTAATATTAGAGTAAATTTTTTGTTTTACTTTTTTTTTTTTTTTTTACTATTACATCCACATTGTGTTAGTTAAAGTGTCCCTTGTTATATAGAGCGCTGTGTCCATACCAACAGTGTTTTCTCCCATTAATATTAAGATAAGTCTTCTTAGTTTTACATTACATTTGTTTTTATTGTGTATACTGCAGTGAAGATGCTGTGAGGAGCTGCAGAGTCTGATGCAAGCAGTGCACATGAAGGTTACTTCTGATTTAACAACAACCCAGCTCGACTACTTCACTCCTTTAAGTTAATGAAACACAAATCAGCAGCCTCCTGTCCAGCATCTCATCCCACTCTGTATCAACACACATACTGCTGTCATGGCTGCTTTAACTTGCTCTTGTTTCTTTCTTGAGTTCTACAACATCACCCTCTGACCAACACTTTATTAATACTCCCATTATGTGTAATGTTACTGAACATCCTCTGCCCAGTGTCCATGTGCAGCCTCTGTTCACTCTGCCAGTGTCTCAGTCTGAAGCTAAAGTGTGTTTTAATACAGAAGATCTTTGTCATTAGGGACCTGGCTCTTTATGAAGCCATTTTTAAGACACATGGTGGTGAAATATGACGTGACAGGCTGTAAAGAGGAGTCGTTAAAACAGATCTGGTTGTAAAAGATAAAAACAGCGGCCATCTTCCCACTTCTACACCTCAAGTACAAAATGGCAGAGCAGATGGAAACAGAGCACCTCGGGCACCCACAGATGCTCCCATGAGGCCACTTGGCACACTCCCACTTACCCACCATAATAAGCCTGATTATGACAGAGACAGTCAAACACATGTGTGCACTGTTGTCCCATATTTTTACAGCATACAGCAGCATAAACCCAGTGCCGCCCGCCATGCTTTTATGTGCAGAGATCCTGCAGGGCGGACACCTGATGCTCAGTGCAGAACCTGATCAGTGTGGGGGTCGTGACACAGACGGAGACGAGGGGAGGACACCTGACTGAGTGGACGCTGCCCCGCTCTCTAAATGACTGCTTAACTGACTGATGCTAATTGTAACCGTAGCTGTTTTCATTAGAGCGGCGCTGGGGGAAAGTGCTAGCGGCTGGCCCGCAGCTTGGCTTTCACAGTGTAATGTCATCCACACAGAGAGGACGTGTGTTTCATCAGCAGCAATATTATTACACAGGATCTGATGTCCAGACCATGACATCACCAGCTGCATTAAAACTTTATCACTGAGCTGCATCACAGGACCGGGTCATGTCTTCATCACACAGTCACACTGGGGCATGCACACACAACACACACACAACACACACTGCACAAATTACTCCAGTAAAGTTATTTTAGGTGAATGTATTTACATCATTTGACTCAAATTGTGGATGGATGTAGATTAAGGTATAAAGTAAACATGAGTTTTAAAAGGACGACCCTGGACTCTCACTGTGATAAATAAGAAATGAATGTGTGTGTGTGTGTGTGTGTGTGTGTTGCAGAATCTCATTCACACTCAATAAACACACAGATCTTTTAAAACTAGAACGACTACAGCCAGCCATCTGATACTAACCAAGACTCTCTAAGTGTTCTCCCTTCAGTGCAGCACTCCCATAAACACACAATACTGTCACACAAATGGCATTAGACACAGCCTTGCAGTGTATTAGGCTGCCTTTCAATGAAATAGTGTATTTACGGGAAAAGCAGTGTCAGCAGCCAGGAGTCAATATTCCCACGGGGGAAATTACACAGAGAACATAAGTATTTAACCTCCACTCTGCCACAGGCCTACACACATAAATTCCACTATGAATTTAAAACGGCCACCGAGGGGAGGGAAATAATGTCTGGAAAGAGTATCCATGCACAACTAAATAATTCAGCATTTTCATGGCCAATCAATATCATCTGGTTAGAGATGTGTCCTGACAGAGCAGGGGAGTCAGGCCAGGAGGAAATCTGCATATGGACTTACCTTCTCGTTGTATTTGAACTTGACATAAAACCAGCTGGACTTGATCATCCTGGTGTCTTCTGCTCCTGCCTGGTTCAGCCTGCGAGGGGAAGTGATGCTGTGGCACTGAAAGGTTTCAGCTACTTTCTGCTGCTGCTCCTTGTGCTGCTGCTCTGCCTGTGAGCCTGTGAGCCCGCTACTGTTTCCTCCCTCGTCTTGGTGGTGTGGCGTGGTGTGTGGCTGTGTGTGCTGTGTGTGCTGTGTGTGTGTGTGTGTCGTGGCGGGCTTGGAGGGCTGACAGCACAGCTCCTCAGATGGGCTTCAGCTGTGCTCGGCGGTGGTGGCAGATGCCAGCAGAGGAGCAGCAGAGGGATGTTTCCCGTCGGAGCGGGTGAAGAAGCAACAACCGTCCCGCTGACCTCTCCCTCTGTCCTCCGTCTAACTGTCCTCTGTCCTCTGTCTGTCTGTCCAAATGCCTCCTCTCCCTGCCTCTCTGCTCTTTTTTTTTTATTTCCCCCTTTCTAGCCCATTGCTCGCTCAGTGCCTCCCCCCACTGCTTCCTACTGCTCTCTTTTATGCACCGGTAAGCTCTTTCAGTCTGACCTCGTTTAACCCCCCTTCTGTATCTATTTCAATCTTGTGTTTCTCTGCCCCCTGTAAAGTAACACTGTCTGCTTTATTATTTCTGCAGACAGCAGCCCCTGATGTTGGTCTGACCTCAAAGGCTCAGCATTCCCAGGAGCCAAATACACTCTGACGGCTCAACAACCGCGCCTCCAAAATGTTGTGTCAAATGTAGTTATGCCAAGAATAGATTGGGCACAGCTCAACTCTGCATGATGGCTTCAAATATTTACCAGTGTTGCACAAAAGATTATTGTTGCTGTGTGATGTGGTGTTCCTGTTTCATTAAAGTCAACCACTGGGTGTTCCCTGCAGCTCAACTGTGCACAGCTGGATGTGGACGCTGCATCTTTAACTTTAATCAACTGTAACCAATGATTAATGATATAATAATAATAAATAATATATATTTTTAACTGAA
This sequence comes from Pseudochromis fuscus, assembly GCA_900323345.1. NCBI lineage: Eukaryota > Metazoa > Chordata > Actinopteri > Pseudochromidae > Pseudochromis > Pseudochromis fuscus. The sequence continues at coordinate 4,007 of OOFC01041125.1, read as the reverse complement.
TGTTTCGTTTTATTCAATTTCAGTTTCCAGCTTCACCAGTGTTTTCTAAAATATTTGTGTACATAGTTTTCTACACTCCTAAATCAGCCTCAGTTGTTTTGATGTTTGATTTCGACCAATCAGAGCAGAGCATTAGGTCATGCTTCTTGATATTAAAGGACTGTGGGTCCCCTCAACTTCTCTGACTCTGTGTCACTGTCTGTGGGTTGATCCTGACCATCCAGTGTTCAGTGGGTTTTCAAAGCTTTTCCACTGGAAACAGGAAACTGCTGTGGCTGGGAGAACGTTGATGAGAGCACTGAGACTACATCAGAGCAGTGAGCTACAACAAAGACGTCTGCAGGGTCCACACAGCTGAAAGTTTACCACTATGAGCTCTGTCTGAGCTGTGTGGGTGTGGTCCAATCAGATCAAATTTACTGCGTCTTGGCAACAAAAGCAAACAACCACACCACTGCCATCAGATTATTATTATTATCATGTTGCTAAATTATGATTGCTCCACAGTTTTGAACAAATAACAAGCTCCAGCTACTTTAAACCACTTCGATATCAACAGACTATAAAACACATACTGTAATATATCATGTAGTGTCCAAACCATCACATCACTCACTGTGAGGATATCAACATTATGAAGACTGTGGTTCAGCTATAGTTCCTGAGTCCTGCCTCCAGGACCCAGCCTGCCAGCAGGGGGCAGCACACTGACCTTTACCAAACCGTCACCGACTGTGAGGAGTGAAGGACTGAAAGGCCACAGCTGAGACAGAGACAGGGCCACCCAGACAATGTTTACGTCCTGTCACTCCCATCGGTGCACAGGACCCATACACACAACACTGTGTGTATATACTCATGTCACCTTTGACGATGGCTTCAGACGTCTGCCAACTGCAACCGGCTCCTGCATCCAACAGGATTTCACCAAATTTGGCAGCTCTGAGTTTAACTCTGCCACCATAAGACAGCAGAGGGCTTTAAACAGCAGCCATCAGACCCAGTGCTGCTGCTGCTGCTGCTGCTGCTGCTGCTGGGTTAGCATCCGTGGAAACATAATCTGCTTTGGCTCGACCTTTGACTGAAGCTGGAGCCAGTGAAGAAATAACAGTGTGGCAGAATCCCAGTTTATTACTGGGACAAGAGGAAAACTCATTTTATCAATGGACTGTTTCTGCTACACATGTCACATGGAGCTGGACTGAGGGACTGGTGTGAATTATGTTTGCAGTAAACTCTACACTAAATACACACTGTATGAGACACATGTTAAAAACAGTGAAGGACTTTCCAAATATAATCTGTGATAAGATATTCTGACTGAATAAAATATGTCTCCTGCCAATTAGTTGATTTAAGTAAACACTGCCACAACACACCAAAGTTATAGTGAAGGTACTGAGCTGACAGAAATATGATTTACAACCCAAAATTAAACCAAACGTCGCAGATTGAAATCTGAAACTGTTCATTTGTCAGAGTCACTACACAGCTCGTGACTGCATCATTAAAGTCACTTGTTGAAATGTTTGTGGGGATGAACACATGTTGGTGAGGTCAGGACTGCAGCTCCACTTCACAGTCCTGAGGGAGTTAAATCACACACAGGGACTTCAGAGTGTGGTGCATTATGATGACAACTGCAGTGTAAAGGTCTGACAACATCCAGATGGATAACACATGAAAGGAAACTGTAATGTACAGTGTGTGAATGCCCAGTGTCTCCTCAGTGTAGGAGTCAAACACTCAGGTCTGTAGTGGTCTCTCCTGCACTCGCCCACTTGTTGAATATAAAGCAGAATGACTCATCTGAACATATCACGTCTGCACATCTCTGTGGACCTGTGCACTGACCTCTCATATGTGCATTCACAGCTGCAGTGAGGCCTTTATACACAGCACAGCAATGTGATGGTGGACTGACTGTGTTTTCCTTTTCCTACACTTCAGTCTCTCACATAGATCTAAATGCAGGTGTCCCTTTATGACTGTCCCTATTGAAACAGCAGCAAGCTGAGCACCTCTGTGACTGAAGCTCCTGCCATCCAATCAGAAACCATCACTGCACATCTCTCAGGACTTCAGACCTCCCACCTTTTTCAAGACAACCTTGAAGCATCTGATTGATCCTGAGTCCAAACATTCAGTCAGATCAGATCTATCATCACCAACAAGACTCAGCAAGCGTTCAGACTGTACAACTTCATCTGCATCTGGTCCCTGAACGCTGCCCAATGATTGTGTTGAAGAAACTGTCAATCCTGAAAGCACTTATATTTCTTAGTCTTAGCTGCATTTCAATATGACTTTATCCAGACTGTTTGATTGAGGGAGAACACATTGTCTGCACCTATTCAAACACCACAACTAGTGTTTCAGCCTGAAAACTGTCACTGAGACCAGTGGTCCCCAACCACCGGGCCGGGGACCGGTACCAGTCCGTGGGGAAGTTGTTACCGGGCCGCACAGAAAGAATAAATAAAAATATAACTTCTGTTGCATTGATGATTAGAGTCTGAAAGACATTTTATTTTGAAAGGAACGACTGGATTTTCTTCAACTTAACTTTTGCCTCTTGACACGTCAATACGCTCGTCTCGGTCACGTGATAAAACGTATCAAATATCACGTATAATGTCAGATACGTTAGCCAGAAAATAACTGGCGAAAATGAATGAAATACAAACGTCTTTGGAGAGCTGCTTTGTAAAGGGGAAGGGTAACATTTTATGCTGGTTGTGTTGTATTATTTTCGTTGTATTTATCTGCCACACCTTGGATGCTGACATTAAACCGTCCGTGGTGCAAAAAAGGTTGAGGACCACTGACCTAGACTTCCTCTGGTCCCTGCTGAAGCTGCTGCACAGATCCCACAGTTTGCACTCAGCAAGATGTCAGTGTTAAAATTATTTTCCAGGACACATCAGTGGTTTTTCAGGACATTTTACTGTTTGTTTGTTTGTTAGTTTAATTTCCAGGAGTTTTCAAGCTCTCAAAAACAGGATGCATGGGATGCTGTGTTTTTATCTATGACTGGATGTTAATTAGTGAACAGCACCTTGCAGCACACCTGTATAGAAACATCTGGATGTGTTGTTCCTCTGCTCACTCAGTTTAAACAGCCACCTAAAACCCACCAACAGATCACGGGACAGTTGTGCTTGAACAAAGTCTATAAAAGCAGATTTTGAAGACTGAGAGAACATCCTTATTTACTGATCTGCAGCCCACCACATGGACATTAGGTACTGACTATTTTTGTCTTCCCTCCCCAGGAGTCTTTAACCTTTTCCTCTACCTCTTAGCATGGTTTCACTGTGGATTGTCTTTTCAGAGGCCAGCACTGAAGTCTTGTCAGGTGGGCTTATCTGCAGCGGTTGGTCTAATCAAAAGAAAAACAAACAGCAGGTTTCCTAGACTTGGGGTTGCTAGGGGCCAGGTATGTGTGTGTGTGTGTGTGTGTGTGTGTGGGCTGCTGTAAATCGTTTGCTTCACTCCTGTTTTCTCCTCCTTCCTCTTCTTTCTCTCTCGTCTTATCACTTTCCACTCTCCTCATGTCACCCACGGGGAGCCTGCAGAGCTGTAATGCTAAGTGACAGCCTGCCTGCCTGCTCACTTCCCACACACATGCCTACGCTCGGCCACGTCCCCCACGGCCGTCGCTGTGCCCGGATAACAGAGTTTCAAGAGCTCGGAGGGACAAAACCAAAAAAAGAAAAACAGAAGAAAGTAGTTCAGGGTATCACTCCACCGCCTGGTGCGTGTTTAGACACAACACAGAGACTCCCACAAAGCTGAACACAGAGTCACTGTGCTGCTGGTAATATGTTATAATGCACAATGTGGGTGATTACAAGCTTATCTGCAGATTCTCTTGGATCTGGAGTTAAACAATTAAGCATAGCGTGCAAGGAGATCATATCAAAACAATTAAGTTGAGGGGCAGCCGAGTGGAATAACGTGAGGTTAAGGAGCATTGTTTCCGCATGGCTTTATCAGCAGGCAGG
>OOFC01041106.1:4058-21934 GCA_900323345.1 Pseudochromis fuscus | reverse complement strand
CGTCCACATGTGAGTAACTCGATAAAGAAGCAATCCACTGTTTGCACCTTTCTCCTCAAACACAGTGCATCTGTAATCAGAAATGATAATTTTTGGTTGCAAAAGGAGCCACACGCTGCAGCTGTTTCTCCATCATCAACAGTTTATGCTGCATCTCAGTAGCGCTGATGTAATCTCTGTATAGGGAGGATAGCATCAGACCTGGCAACCTCACTGTCATGACTCGGAGCCGTGCACTGTCACTGTATCTGGCGACTGTTTGCTCCAACATGCGTATGTGTTTATGTACAGGTTAGGAAAACTTTAGTCGTCAGAGGCTCGTCGTTTCCCTCTGTGTAAAAGTGTGTTTCTGAAAATGTGAAACTGTCCCTTTACGTGAAGCAAACTTTTCACCATGAGTGATGAGTCAGGATTACAACCGGTGAAGATACAGAGGTTGTCACAGCTCCTGTTGGGTTTTTTTATTCTTTATTTTTTGTTTGTGAGTAAAATAGAAAAACTTTGGAGTAAATATCCTGATGTGCTTCTTAGATGCAGGAAACTTGATGTCATGATGATAATCCTTTAAATTAAATATTGAAATGAGGAAAGCTGATTGGCCAATTTTCACCTTTGACCTCCCTGGGGTAGAAACACAGCAGCATTTGGATTCGACTGGTGTAACTTCACTATTGCAACAACAGAATGACATCACTGAGTCACGACTCAAATTTTAAAAAATAAAAGTACTCTTCCTGATTAGTATTTTATTGTGAAATGCTTCTATATCTGTTCTTTTTGTCCCAATTTGTGATGAAATCTGACATTTCCTATACATGCTTTACATTAAACCCAACTTCTCATTATTATACTGACATCTAAAGACAATGCAAGGTATTTTTCAAGCTTAGGAGACAAAGCGGACGCAGTAAAATGGGCCAAATAAAGTTTAACCCCTTAAGCCCCGAGCTCTTATTTTGAAATTTCAGCTATAGAAAAATACCAGAGACAAGTCTCAGGGTCCCCCAATTGGGAGACCTTGTGGTTTAACCTTTTAAACACTTGTCTCTGGGATTTTTCTAATGCTGAAATTTGAAAATAAGAGCTTAAGGGGTTAAAAGGTTAAAAAGAAGTGTTTTGACCCATTATTAGGCTCAGATCTTCTTCCTCATGTTACAAATATTTAGGCTGCACCACAGATTGCCTAATACGACAGATATTGAAATCTATGGCAGTGCAACATGGAAACTATATTTACCAAGTGGGCCACTGCAGGATATTTCAGTGTCCTGTGTTTACTGGCTGTAGTGTTAGCGCAGCTTTACGTTGGCTGTGACTGACAGTCTGTCGCCTTTGTCCGACTTCCAGAATTTTATCCCAAGTTTTAACAGCTATTAAACTGCACTTTATATAACCACTGAAACGTCTTTTAAACCGACGTGAAGAAAGGGAGTTTCTCTGTGGGGCTCCATAAAGCGTCGCTTTACGTTCCCGTACATTTCTCTCATAGAGGAAGTGAAACATTTTCCATGAACCCTCCTCTGTATTTCATTACTTTGTGACTCACTCGGTGCCGACTGTCTTATATGTATGTATATCTGCTTTCCCACTTCCCCTTGTCTCGCTTTCCCTCTCTTGTGGTGGTGAGGAGGAGGAGGAGGAGGCAGGGCTGGGTGTTATCGTACCTGGAGGAAAGCTCACTAAAGTGGGCCACGGTTATTCACCAGCTCCCCTCTTCCCCCTGGAGACCCCGTGGATCTGCACACTCGCTGGAAATCCCACAGGACTCTGCTCTTTTTCTATATCTGTGCTTTATTCTTTTTTCCATCTCTGCACATTTCTCTTTCTGTCTCTCTCAGCGCTGTGCTTTTATTGTGGCCTCTCGCTCCCACTCCTCTCCACGTCTCCTCCTCTGCCTCGGTCTGTGGGGATGATTTTCTGCTGGATACTAATTCAAACTTCTTTCATTGTCAGCCTCTCACCACAGAGACTTTGCATACAGCTCCTGTATTGTTTAAGCAGCAGCAGCAGCAGCAGCAGCAGCAGCAGCAGCAGCACTGACCCCTTTTTCCCTTCCTCAACTTTCTTCTGTTTCTCGTCTCAGGGTGGACCCGATGCCTCACGACACTCCCAAGCCGCCGGGCTACACCCGCTTCGTGTGCATCTCGGACACCCACTCCCGCACCGACGCCATCCAGATGCCGTACGGCGACGTCTTCATCCACGCCGGAGACTTCACCGAGCTGGGACTGCCCTCCGAGGTCAAGAAGTTCAACGACTGGCTAGGTCAGCATCTCTCATCTCTGTGTATCCGGAGTGGCTCGGCGCCCTGTTTCCTAGAAGTGGGTTGCCCTAGCGACAGCCTCCTAATAAGGCCGTCGCTAAGGGTCAGGGAAAAGTTTCTCAGGAAAAAGTTTTTACAGTCTCACTTTCTGCTGTTCCCACGCGTCGTGTAGCTCCGACTCCAAATTAAAAACCTCCCTCAATTTACTCCTGATCATCTTCCCGAGCACGCTATACATTTTAAAATCAATTTCCTCGCCTCCTGAATAGATTTGATTCTCTTCTTCCTCGTTGGCGAGTTCAAGGATGCTCGCTGGGAGAATTTCAGAGATTTGAGTCAAGCAATTTTTTTTTTTTTAAACGTACGAAGCAACAAGATTTCACAGTCTGCTTATTGTTTGTCTTCTGTGTTCAATTTTCTGACAACAGAGCTCATGAATGCAGCGCTTTGTGGCTGCTGAATCTCAAATCTTTGAGGAGTTCCTTGAACACATCACAAAGAGGAGTTTTTTTTTTTAAATGGGTTCCTCTCATAACGGCTGCACAATGACAAAACTTTAACAAAGGAGTGAAGTTGGCTGAATGTGCATTGTGATGGACGGGGAATCTGGACGAGTTGATTTTCAGGGGAAGAAGTAAAAACTTCTACTGTGATGTGAACGAGGCCTGTATGTGGTAAACATGCTGAACCCGCGTCACGGCGTTTAAATGTGATGCAGCGTGAGTCTGGTTTGTGTTACGCTGAACACACCCTCCCATCTGGAAACAGCAGGATACTTAAGATTTTCATCAACCTCCATCTTTGACTTTTATTCATTTCATTAATTTAATTTAATTTAATTTAATCCTGATCTTTATTATACTTCTGTACGTTTTTTGGACTCTAACTACTTCCACATACTTTGATCTACAGACACCATTCAACTCTCAAAAGCTCTTTCATGGCTTGTATTCTACTTTTTTCTACTACTCTACTTTTTTTCTACTATTTTTTACAGTGGAAGTGAATGGAGAGAAACTTCAACTTTGAAATTTATCTACTTCCACGTAAGCTCCTTGTAGCAACAGAAACCATTTAACTATTAAATCTTCTTCTACTCTTCTACAATTTCTACTTCTGCTGTTTCTACTTTTTCTATTATTTCTAGTTTTCTGTTATTTCACTTTTTTGCTGTCTTTTTTTCTACTGTTTCTACTATTTTTTTTAATCTTTTCTAGCCTACTGCTTTTTCTGAGATTTATACTTATGTTTTTCTACTTTTTCTACTACTTTTACTTTTTCTACTTTTCTACTGTTCGATTTCTCATTTTCTACTTTTTCTATTTCTACAACTCCACTTTTTTTTTTTTTTTTACAATTTCTTCTTTCTTGAAATTTTCTACTATTTCTACCTCTCTGCTTTTCCAACTTTTTCTACTATATCTACTTTTTCTAGTATTTCTACTTTTTCAACTATTTAAGCAGTTGTCTGCAAATTACATCAGCATTCACACACGTTTTCTGCAGGAAATGCATTTTAATGTGTAATCCTCTTTTTTCTTTTTTGTAATTCAATGTTCAACCTTTTTCACTCTAGCTGTGGATACATCACATTATTTCTTATGCTATAGTTCAAACTTTCTGCAGCTCGGCTCTCAGATCGTAGATTTCTTTCTTTATTATTTTATGTTTCATGTACACATGGTGCTCCTGCCCGGCCAGAAGTAATTAAGTGCTGAATACAGTAAAATACATACAGGCCTGCAGCACTTGGTCAATTTGAGCAAGCTAGTATAAAAAAAAATCCTACTGGAGGTGTTATGTGTAGAATACTGTATTAATGAATCATGTGGTCAGCGGCTCTTTTGATTGGTGGAGGGGAGGCGATGGGAGGAGTGAGCTCTGACTGATGATATGACTCTGTAACCCTGAAGAAGCAGACTCACACTGTATTATTTATATCAAGGGCTTCTCAAACTTTTCAGCTTTCCACTCCCTGAAAAAAATAAAAAATAAAAAAGCAGTGGTTAAAGCAACTGATGCTGGAGCTAATATGTCATAATACTCATCAGGGGGTCACATGAGGACAATAAAAAAGCCAAAGACTGATGAGATATGTTTTAATTTGCATGGTTTTTAAATTAAATTACAGTTATTTAACAACTATTTTATTCCTTTTTAACAATATTTGATTTGTGGGAGTTGTTTTACGACCTCCCCTCAGTGCCCCCTGACCCCTGATAGAAACACACAATCCTAATTATGAAACAGCAGGGACCACACGTCATAAATAATAATAGTTCAACGTGATTAAGAACAGCTATTTGAAAAGAGTAAAGAAGAAATATGACAGATGTGGTAATAAACTCTTCTTCTTCTGTTGCATCTATGACAAAATTCAACTGAATCATGAGTAGGGATGGGTATCGTTAGGATTTTTATGAATCCGGTTCTCATTTCTGTTCTGCTTATTGATTCTGGTTCCTAACGATTCCTTACTTCGATTCCAAAAACAACAAACAGGAAGTTACATGTATTTAACAAAAGACACTTTATTGCAAACTAATTGACTGCTTGTGTTACATTCAGTACAAAACAGCAACATAAATATTTGAGTAGGCTATATGAAAATCTACCGCTTTCCCCGGTGCATTTCCTGTTGCCATGCGGCGTCATGTGACGAGTTAGATACATAACAGACAGGTCCTGGCAGATATCTAAAGTCCATATGCAGCCGTTGTGTAAATCTAGGAACGATAAGTGGAACTGAAATTATAATTTTTTTATGGGTACTCACCCTAATCATGAGAAAGTGAAATGTTAGAACGACTGTTTTAAAGCTGATCAGGTGTCAAATCACACAGTCATTCGAGCAGTTGTTCAAATTGTGAATCAAAATATTGATCCATTAATACTATAAACTATCTTATTTCCTCTAATCAAACTTCACTGTGTGTGTCCCACCTTTGCAGCAGTGTATAGAGAGTAATGTAACAGACAGATAAGAATATTTATACCACTTTCTGATAAGACGCTGATATAAACTCATTCACTATTTCTTTCTTTCAAGTATTTAATGAAATAATATGATTCAGCAATAAATGTTAGTATGTAAATTTTAGCCAAACAAACTGAAAGACCAGGACGAAATATTTATTATTTATTAGTCATCCAGCAGATATTCTCAGTCAGTCACATCCTGATCGGTTGTTCTTATTGATGGTTTGGAGAATTTGGTGATTTATTGATCACCACTAAATCCACTAGTTACCAAGTAACTCTTACAGAAAATTGCACAAGTGCAGTTTCATGGTAAGAAGAGGTGGTTACAGTAAATTCAGTCGTGTCTTTTTTGACTCTTTGCTGCACTGGAAGCTTTATTTTTTTATCTCCGTGCAGAGTTAGGAGCAAGTGTAAGTCTTATCATCGCTACGTGGTATCTGTCAGAAACTGCAATGAAGTGACCTCGTGCGAAGCTGAGCGACAGGAAGTTAAAAAAAATGAATCGGTGTGAGCGGGCAGAGCGGCCCTGCTATCATCGCCTTCATCATCATTGTCGTCGGCGTCATCAACACCGGCACAAACCTCCCCGGGAACGCCACAATCCTGTTAGCGGGTGCCTTTGTGTGCTCATCTCTTTCTCTGAGGGAGAGAGGAAGAGGAGGAGGAGGAGGAGGAGGAGGAGGGAGGGAGGTGAGGTGGGGAGATAAGGGAAGAACTTGTTGTCCTTCCCCTCCTTCCTCGCTCGCACACACGAGAGCTGCAGGGAGCGCGAGCTGCAAATCCGCTAGCCCGCACTCCAGCGGCGAGAGAGGCAACGGGAGAGACGGGGAAGAAAAGATAAACTGAGCCAAACGTGCCTGCTGCCGCCTCTGAAGTCAGCCATCCCGTCCTCCTCTCCTCTCCCATCACTCCCTCCTCCCCTGCAACTCCGCCATCCTCCTCTCCTCCGCTCGTATAAATATTTATAATGTGGCTATTCCTATTCTTTCTCCCCCTTTCATTCCCTCCTGCTCCTCGTCTCCGTCACACTCGCTCTGTAGATGAATGTAACTCCTGCTGTTTAGTGTGTGCACAACAGATTTGCCGGGAGATCAGGTTGAGCGTATTCATTTCGGAGGAGCCTCTGTACAAACTGAGCCTCGGTCAGGTATCACCATCTGCTCCCAAACTTTTTTTTTTTGCTCTTTCATCTCCTCCTCCCTCCTCGGCCGCCTCTTTCTTCACCTTCCTCTTCCTCTGTGTATCTCCTGCAGCTCCTTTAGTCTCCCTGCTCTCTCCTCCACTGCTGGTTTTTCCCTCTTCCTCCTCCTCCAAACCCCTCTCTCCTGCTCCCTCTCGCTCTCTGCGATGCTCCTCTCAGCTCTTATTTTTAGCAGGACGTCAGTCGGCTCTCGGGCGCCGCTGGCAGCCGCTCAAGGCTTTGTCAGGGATGGCAAATGTTGCAGGAGTGGGGGGGGGGAAAGGGGATGAGTGAGGAGGTAGGAGATGAAATTCGTGCAGGGAGACTTGTTGGAGAAGGTGGAGGTATAAAAAGAGGAAAGTGTCCATGTGTGTCTCCAGAGGACAGGCTGGGTAAACTCTCAGCGCTCAGCCCTGGAGACTGGTGCCACACTTCTGCCCTTTGTTGTCATGGTGATCCGTGAGCTGTCAATCACTGGAGGAGTCCGTGTGTGTCCCCTGACGTACAGATGTAATTTTCCCTCCGAGTTTTATTTCAAATTACAAAACAGCTCGGTGAGAAGCCCCGGGAGGATCCACACCTCTTCACAGTCACCTGACGCACCATCCAGTTTAACCTGCTGATAATACAAGCAGTCAGGATGTGTCACCGTGCAGTGTGGAAAGCTTAAGGAATTCAATTAGATTAAATCCAGAGCTGTCGTCTTGAATTGAAACTCTTTTTACAACAATTTTATTGTTATGATTTGAAAACACTGGACTCGCTGCGGGTGGGACTGTTTGTATTTTCAATTGTGAGGAACGACTACAGTAATGTTCCCGGGTCAGTCTGACCTGGTTCAGATTTAATCCTCCAAAAGTTGGAGGAAATCCTCATGAGCGTTGTTGGTATCGTACCTGCAAATCTGCACTTTGTCGCTCTTTGTAGGTTTAATATCAGACCGAAATAGGGTGTGTGTGCGGATTCATGCATTTGCAAGAATTGTACCATATTTATTTTACATGTTAATGACACTGATTAAATCCAGGAAGAAGTTTCATACTAAAAAATAAATCTTTGGTTCAATTTTCAAACTTTAAAACGAGACAGTTTGATCTTCAACAAAACACTTAACATTGATTTACAGTAATTTTTGCAATAAAAAATCCCCACAGTATATTTCTGAATACTGCTTAAATCTTGATTATATATATTCACGTATATGCACACACGTATATATAGATCTACACGTGGATCACTGCGCTGATTAAGGTGAGACGCTCATTACGAGGAGCACAATGTGCAATCTGATGGAGAAGTGAGCTGTGGGCTGCTGTGGATGGAGGCTGATTGAGCAGGACAGGTGAGAGAGGAGAGAGATCCTGGCAGAGGAGGGGAGGGGGGGAAATAAAAGCAGGGTTAGTGAGGGCGAGAGGCAGACCTCGAGCCTGTGAGCAGCAGCACTTCAGTCCAATTGTCTCCAATAATGGCCTCTTTGATCAGGCTTTCAGCGCTCGCTCACGCCTGCGAACACGCACACCGCAACGAGCAGTCCGTGCGGATTTCGTAAGCCGAGGCAACACTTCCCCGAGTGTTTGCGTGTTTGTTTGTGTGCGCTGCCCTCGCTGTAGTCTTGAGTGGCGTCTTTATTCATGCCGTGTGATAGCGTGAGCTGGCGGAGCAGAGCGGGAATATACTGCAGTGAATGTTGTGTTTAAATATGGATCTCATTGTGCTTTGGAGTCGACTCCGGGTCAAGAGAGGAGCAGCTTTAATTCTTAAAGGCTTTGTTCCTCCTCTGGTTCCCTCTGTCTGCCGCTTTCTTTTAGTTCAGCATCACAGGCACATTATAGATTCACTGTAGGAAAACACAGGCAGTGAAACATCAACTGGTGTGCAGAGTGTAGGAGCCTCTCAACTCTTTCTGAAACTCTTAAGATGCTGATGTTCTGGTGACATGTCGTGTTTATGGCTAACAGGTAACTAGGGATGGTTCGATCCGATCCACTGGATCAGTATCAGGTCAGATCCAGGCCAAAATGACTGGATCGGATATCTGATTTTTCTTTTAGCATCCGTCCGATCTGATCCATAAGCTCAAACTATCTCGTATATCCTCAACTTCACTTTGCACGACATGCCGTAAACACAGGTGAGCTGTTGCCGTGGTTACCATGTGTTGTGTTTTCTTCATGTGACCAGAGTGAAGACAAAAGCTGCATCATGTCTGTGTTTGAATGACGTTACGCTCACCGAGGAGAACATTTCAACACAAGAAACTTAAACATCTGCAGCAGCATCAAGGACTGTGTGGCCAGAAATTAGTTGGTTTAACTTCGCATATGGTTTTAATTTATTAAGTTAGAGTTGGTTTAAAAACTTGCTCCGACGTTTTCAGAGATATGAGCTTGCTATGACCTTCGTCAGCTGTTGGTTCAGCTGACGTTTTTAAATAAAATTTTTACGTTGCACTAAACCGCTGTCATTATAGATTAAACTGATCTATTTAGTGCTTTTTCCCACATTGCAAAAACTTATATTCTGACTAAAACGGTGCAGATTGTGTCGCTTGCAGCCACAAATGTTCCTGCTATGCAGTGATGACGCAGTGACGAGTCCGACCAGTAAGATTTTACTCCCCGCTAGGACCTGGTCGGGTCCTTTTCTTGAACCACAGGAGAGGAGGGACCAGGCAGAGACATAATTATTAGGTCTCTGTATATGTATGTGTCTATGTCTATATAACTTCAGTTGTTGTCACTTATTTTCCTTCTTTCTTTAGGAGCAGAATAGTTGTTGCACAGTGAACGTGGTGTTTTTAGATGTCAGTATTAAGAAAATTACATCCACATGTATTATTAACAACTTTTAGAGTGAAAAAAGAAGGTACTGGATCGGTATCGGAACTGTATCGGGATCAGACGTTCCTCAATGTTGAGGTATTGGTATCGGATCTGAAAAAGTGGTATCGAGCCATCCCTAGAGGTAACAGGTGTTTATATTTGAAGTTAACTCCACAGTGGCTGTTTTTGCTTTCATGGGACATGAATAAATTGCCATGAAATCATATTTGTTAATAAATTAGAGCTTTAACTGACCACTGCACCAACAAAATAAACTTAAACCAAATCAGTCGACACATGTAGCAATTATCCTGAGATCTACTTCCTGTCATGTGGCTGCTTAATACTTTGGTGTGTTTACCTGCTAGTCAATACTCAGGTTTGTGTTGACCAATGCAGTCGGTTTATTAAAGCTTTTGCTGATGAATGTAGATTTTCGGGCCTCAACAATAAGCTTAAAAAGGAAAACTGTACGATCGTAGATTTAAAAAAGGACATAGCTAACGTGAAGCACCTGTTGGTTTGTGGACTTTTTAAAGCAGGATGGATGAAGGATGGAGTTAACCTGAGGTCACTGTCCAATGTGTATGAGACTGGAGCTCAGTCAATCAAACTAACTCCGCCCCTAACCCCGCCCCTTCTCTCAGTCTAATATCTCCTTAATGATAAATGATTTCCAGATGGACCAGATCTCTGAGAAGAAGAGTTAACTTTATCTAATGACATCAGAATAACTTGTGGAAAAAATGTATTGACTGAATATTTCAGGATTGAAAATGACTGAATTGAAGTCAGTTGGAGCCAGCAGCTAGTGGTCATTGGTGGTATTGCACTTTTTTCACTTCAGCTTTGGCCTCATTTTTGAGACTTTGTGTCCGAGTGAGGCAACGATAGCAACGATAGTCATTCCCTCCATCGGTAATAAAGAAATTATTCTGTGGTTCATCTTTAAACATGCAGCTCACATGACAGCGGGGAACCAGCCCAGCTTTCATCTGGTCTCCGTAGACCAGACTTTGTCTTAGCGCAATAAAAAATCAACCACAGGCCTCCCTCCCTCTGACTCTGGGTTGCGAGGTCCACAGCCTTTAGCATCTTGGCTATAACTCTTTATTTAGCGCCCGCTCTGCTCCGTTCCCCGTTACTGCTGAATAATAGATAAGTGACGACCATGATGCGATTGCCGTGTAGGCACTTTAAATGCAAGTGTGTGTATTTTCTTTGCCTGGGAGGAGAGTGTGTTTCCTGCTCGGCTACATTCATATGTAAGTGTGTGTCTCTGGCCCTCCATCTCCCTCCTTTGTCAGGTGTTGCACCCCTTCACCTCCCCTCTAGACCTCGTCTTCACCTCCTCAGCCTCCCTCGCTCTTCTCCCAGCTTGCTCCCTTTAGCTCTGTAACAGCGAGGGCATTAAACTTTCATAGCTGCTGTCTTTTTCTGCTCTGCTCTTATTCTGTCCTCCATCGCTCCCTTCTTCCTCCTCTATTCCCTCTCTACTTCCTTTTTCTTATTTCTCTCCTCGCCCAGGCCTCATTTTGTCTTCATCCTTATTCTCCCTCCTCTATCTATTTTTTCCTCTCTTCCCATCTTTTTTTATTTTTCCCCCCACTTGTGTTTACACAGCAGTGAGTGCTGCTGGAGGAGAGCACAAGAAGGAGGTTTGACACTCCTTTATGGTTTTTAACATCGGGAAACTCAACAGAATTTCAAGTGACTGTAAATTTAAGCAAACCGTTTCCCATCTGTCCCTCTCTGCTTTTGTATCTCCTATTTGCACACTTGAAAGGCTGCGTTAGTTGCGTGCAAGAGGGGAGGGGAAAAAAAAGATGCGACGGGATGCGAAAACGGTCCGAGAAACATTTCCTACTTTTTCCTTTCAAAGGAGTTTCTCTTTTCTTCCCTTCAAGTTCAGAAAAAAACGTTGGGAAGCGAGTGAAGCCTCTGTGGATCTGAAATGATGGAAGCCCGAGCTCATAATTTGCCGTTTTCTCCATCACAGTTTGTTTTCTGGGTCAGTGTCAGTGCGTGTAATTTGCTGTGTGTAAACTGTTGCTAAATCTAGCATTAGCCCTCTCTTTCAAGCAGGAACACACAGCAAACAAACCGAGGCCGAGCTACTGGGGAGTTAAACAAAGAGCAGAGGGAAGTCAGATGTAAATCAGTTTGTGTGCGGCGGCAGGCACCACACTCCAGACATTTAGCCACCAGCACAGCAACACAGTCTGCAGCCTCACTGTTAAAAAGCACAGAGTGATAACACAGCTTTAATTTCTGCTGCTCGCTAAAATGCAGATATCCAGAGGTGGAGCAGCAGAGCGGCGAGATGTGGGGATTTTAAAATGCTGTTTTTGATCTCTGCTGAAACACATTTTTTCTTCCCACTGTTGGATTAAGGTTAAGTATTATTTCATTTCCATAAAGTGCAAGACAGTAGAAAAGGAGTCAAATCAGACCAGTGGTGACCATGAGATCTTGACTTTAAAGGGGACACATTATGGAAAATCCACTTTTTAAAGTCTTTTATATGAACTGTTTGGTATTTGTTTTACCTCCAAGTCCACTGACTGTGAGATTTTAAAAGCATCTCATTGTTGCTGAGCTCCTTGAAGAGAAATACCTGTTGTAAAACGAGCTGTTCTGGATTCTGCTCTACTGTGATGTAACAATATATCAGATGACGACTGACAGATGCTGCATTAGCCAATCCCTGCAGAGTATCCCACGTGGTCTAGGATCCACCTTCTTGGATTTCTCCGTTACAAGAGAAGTTTGGCCACGACATGAGTGCAGCCAAAACTCAGTTTGAGTTGTAAAAACCACACATTTCATTACACAGGCTGCAGCCTCACAGCGGAGTGGACTCGTCTCATTTACAATTTCTCGTGTTGCGCTGGTTTCCTGGTTACAGCGATGGCGTCATTACGTCAGTGAAGAGCATGGGAGGGGAGCATCTTAAAGGGACAGGCACTGGAAACAGCCTCTTCTCAGCAGACCTGATACAGAGTGTTTTTGAGGGAGAGTAAAATACAGGATCAAAGAGTTTCACCAAGAAACTTCACAGACATGTTCTAGAGGCGTATAAGACTTATTGAAACTGCCCTGAAACCCAGTATAATATGTCCCCTTTAAGTCCCTTGTTTGCGTCATACTCCAAAGATGCTGCCTCCTACGTTTCCCACAATGCATCTTGTCTTTACAGCACACTCCATGTCTATTTTGATGCCAACTTTCTGTTATAAACAGAGTCGTCCCAAAATAGCCCTGATAGCAGCACCCTGAGTGTTTTTCCTTCAGACTCATCGTAGCTCCTCCAAAGTCATAGCAGGCATTACACCAGTGATACTCCACCAGGGATAGTTGGACCTCTGTGGGACCTGTGTAATCTCCTGTGTATTTTACACCTGATTTTCACTTCATCAGTAAACTGTGGGAAAAAATGTGGGATTTTGGTGAAGTCCAACGTTAAAAAAGTAATTACAAACTGTATGTCTGAACCCGGGGTGACACAGGGGTGTACTGGTTAGCACTGTGGAGTTTCTGTGGGTACTCCAGCTTCCTCTGACAGTCCAAAGACATGATTGTTGGCTTCATTCATTACTCTTGGTCCTAACTGTGAATGGGACTGTATGGTTGGTGATCTGTCAAAGGTGTACTCTTCGTCTTGCCCAATGCCCAAACCTTCTTTAACACCACAGGAACTTAACAAAATATATTTGTCTTGGGTTACTTAAGTCGTTGTTGCCTTAACCCCTGAACGCCAATCGTCACAAATTCACATCTTACCGCTTGGATTCAATCTGCTGCCTACATAGCATAGGCATTCCCCCAATGCTGGTTTGTGCATATTCAGTGCGTACCTGGGAACCTTTTGCAAGCACTGGTTTCATTTTCTTTTTACACTATTTTTTTTTGCCTGTTATTGCTAATTTGCATCATACCTAAATTCATATCTATTCTATGTACTATAGACAAATTAACAATCTCGACTCAACACAGTGGTCACTACAGTCGACAGATATTTATAAGCAACTGACTCCTAAATGCAGTGGTGTCTATGGTGGTAATGTACATCAGGGGTTAGAGTGCTCTCTGCTGCCCCCTCCATTGACTTCTATTCATTAGTTGTTGTAACCACTAGTAAACTTCCTCTTAATCAGAGATGGCTGACAGGAAGTCACACTTGTCGGCCACTTCCTGAACATCCTGTCACTCCAACTACTGTATGCCAGAAGAACCATAGAGGTAAAAAATAGATAAATGTGGTGATGTGTAGGAACATCTAAGTAACAATATTCTTCTTTAGTTTTGAAAACTTCATTTCAAATGACTAGTAAAGTCTAATTAACACATGAAATCAACTTGACATGTTTGTAACTTCATGAAAAAACATCACATTTGTTGGATTTTTTTACCCCAAGAAGAGTAAAAACACACAAAAAAACTTGACTCAAGGTTTCATAATTCATGCATGAAAGAGTTCATTTAGCATCAGCTTGAAAGCAACAACACAAATAGTTAATTTTTTTCAAAATGTTCATTCAAGTAAATTCAGGCATCGAGGGGTTAACACTACACACTTAGTCCTACATCAAGTGAAGCACAACACACATCAAATATTAATAGAAGTTAAAACGTAACAAGGAGATGTTGATTAACAAATGCTAGCATGCTAACACGCTAGAAGGTATTACCGTATTTTCTGGACTATAAGCTGCTACTTTTTTCCGACGCTTTGAACCCTGTGGCTTAAACACCGGTGTGGTTCATGTATTGGCGGCACGAAGCTCATTAGCTTTTTACAAGCTAGCAAGCTTCGCACCGCCGATACATTTAGCATCATCACATCAGACCCGGTCAGAGTGGACCACATGAAACTGTTCAAATAAATTCAATAGCAGCTTATAGACAGGTGTGCTCAATAGTCTGGAAAATACGGTAAATATGTTCACCTTTACATGTGCACAACTTGTTAATTTATATTTGTGGTACAGCTGAACCTAAACACAGCCTCATAAAACCATCAGCATGACTATAGAGACAGGAGGCCTGTTTGATTACACCGGAGACGAAGCGTTCCCAGTCGTCTACGCTCAATGGATTGTAAACTTCTTTCAAACTTTCCTGAAATCTGCTGAGATATCAGAAAAAAACATGCTTCAGTTATTGCCAGAGAGTCTTCACATCTTCTTTAATATCACAGTATATAACTTGCGTGTGCGTAATTTGGCAAAAATGTAAACAAGCCAAAATCAAGGTCCTAACAGAACCAGTATCTGACCCTTTAGGATTTAATGGTTCGGGGTGAAGCTGGTGTTACCGCTTTCATCTCCTCTCTCCCTGTGTTGGTGCCCCCATACGATAAAACACATCAGCTCAGAAGTACCTTCAAAACCCTCCCCTGCTCGCATCTGCATCAGCGTGTGATGATGAAGCGGCTTTGACAAGAACATAAAGGTACATTCTCCAGAACAGCGCCGTGTTACAAGTGCTGTCATTTAACACGGGCTAAATTTGGCATCGGCGGGAAGTTTAAAAAAAAAAAAGACACGGGACATATGGCAAGTGGCCAGTGGTTTAATTCATCAGCATTCATCTGAAGCCCACGTAGCCGGTTTGTGAAAGTTGCAGCTTAATCTTGAGCCACATTATCCTGGAGGCGACGTCGTCACACTGAACATGGAAGTGGAGCAGACAGGATGAAAGAGACAGAGATGGAGTGTAGGAGAGAGAAAGAGAAGAGACGGACCACCTACGAGGCCGCTTGATGATGCGCTGTATCTGTCTTTGTCACCGCGCGCGTGCATGTGTGTGTGTGTGTGTCGTCGCCGGCGTGCGTGCGTGTGTGTAATGCATTATGTTCAGTGAGGACATTGTGAAGTGTTAGGAGGTGCTGCTGTACTCAGATAAAATGTGTGTTTTGGATGCGCGGCTCAGTAGGTGGTGTTTGTGTACGCCGTCTCATAATTGCTGGCTGTCTTTGTTTTGCGTCTGCTTGTATGATTGTGTGTGTACATGTTTGTGTGTGTGTGTGTGTGTGATGAGACGCGGCAGTGTGTGGGTGGTGAATTAAATGAAACGAGTGAGTATTAAGTTTAAGCTGAGGTGGGAAGGCAGAAGTCTCCCTGCTTTTCTTCCTCCATCATCCATCTCTACCTTTTTGCATCCCTCTGCCTCGCTCACCTCTCCTCCTCCTCTTCTTCTTCTTCTTCTTCTCTCTTTTATGTGACATATTACTTTCTTCTCGCACAGCCAGTCGTCCCTCTGTGTGTCTGACTCGCGCACACACACACACACACATGCGCACACACACATGCTGTAAAGGAATTACGACTGATCCGAGCTGAGTCTTTAGCTTGTCTGTCTTTGAACATCAGTGCTGTTGCCTCTGAAGCTTCCCTTTGAATTATTGCATTTCTGTTTATGCACACACAGATAAAGGCCGGCTAAAGCTGCACTGTCTGGCTATAATCTCACTATGTTATGTGCATAAGGAAGACATACATAAACTATGAGGTCTATACAAACAAACACGCACAAGCATATGCGCCTGCTATTGACACAGAGTTTGCTATAAGGAAATAATTCTGGTTTTATTTCTCTTTTCCCTTCAGCACACAGATGATCACACGAAGTAATTCACTGAATTCGAGTTTAAAAAAGTTACTTTATCCAACATTTCTACCTTTCTCTGGCAAATATTAGTTGTTATTCAGATTTAAAAAGTGCATATGTGTTCACTTTATGATTGGCCATAAATAAGGAAGTTAACTGTACATGGAGCAGCAATAATAACAGTTTATGACACCAGAATACAGAGCACATCTTGATGCATAACAGACGTCATCCATTCAGCATTATTTTATCTCCATGTGTGCAATATGCAAGGAAGAACTGACACAAAGACTCGTAAAGAAATGTCTTTTATTTTGTAGTAGTTTACATTGCTACTTTTGGGTTTTCAGAGTCAGTTTGAGGGTCGGTTAACAACCGGTCTGATTGTCTGATGCTCACTCATCACAGTGTTGCCCTGTTCACTGAGCTCTGTGATTAACTATTATCTTCACCAATTGACTCAGACTCACAGCATCAAACCTGTTAAACTGAGCAGAAGGACTTTTGACTACACAATAATTTTTCCTGGATTAGATGATGGAGCGGGTCGTCCACGCCGTTCAATAGCAGCTTAATTCACTGCCTGTTGAACTGTGTGTATCGTTGCGTATGTGACAATATACAGATTTAGATTTAGTCTTTTTGTTGGGATGCTGTGTGGTTGTGTTCAAGTTGCAGCATCAGTTGTCGTCCACTGACACAATTCACAGAATAACAGCCAATTGGCGCACATGTTGAAAAACTGCAGTTCCTCAAATGGCCACTTGAGGCTCCAAAAGTGGGTCAGTCCCATAGTGTTGTCTCTGTGGCTAATCCCCAATCATCACAACTGTACAAAGGGTGAATTTTCGTAGCACTCACCAGTTTAAATTGTGTTATATAAAGAAGGGTGTGGCCAGTCTGAGTGACAGGTGGGTGTCATCACCTGCTGGTTGGACGATGACATTATTATGTTGATGCAATATGTATGAATCTGGAACCAGAAGACTATAACTGTTTATTAATCAGAATTAATTTTCAGAAACTCTGCAAAATAAAATGTTTGAGTGTCTGTCCACAGCTGGTTCAGGAAGGTAAACTGTAGGTGGCGCTAATTTTCCAGTCAGGTGTAGCAGCAGCAACGAGACGATGGGGAGTTTGGTGACTCAGAAACACTGGAAATGAAAACTTCTGCAAAGCTAAAGTTACAGCTGCAAGAGTTTTAATAACAATTCAAACTGTTTTATCTCCTGCAGCAGAAGCTTGAGTCACATGTTGCTAACTCATCATTTCTGGTGTTAGCATCTGATCCATTCACTAAGTTTTACAGCTATGACCAAATACAAACTTTTTTTTTAATCTAAAATTCAAGATTTTTTGAGGGTGAATCTGTTTAACAAGAGAAAGTGGATGGAACGTTTTCAGTATTCAGAGGGTAAAGTTGTACATACTTAAATCAGGATTTTTAGCATGAGCCAAGAGGGTAGTGTTGATTAGAAACATTTTTAAACAGCCAAACTATTCACATAATGGATCGTATGGAAAAACTATTAAGAGGTTTGAAAGGCTTCAGAGGATGTGTCGATTTAAAGTAAAATAAAAACCAATCAACACTGAAATTTAAAATCAGCTTGAAGGAGCTTGTGTTCAGTGTTTTCTCCACTTTTACCAAAAAGTGTGACACACAATTCTTCACTAACTACACACAGTCTATAAAAAAAGCTGGTCCAGTACAAAAAAAGATCCCAAGTTGTAGTGAAGTGGATTTTTCCTTTAATTCAAATTTAGCAAAAACTTTTGGCTCCTGCCTTCTGCACACATGCATTCATACACTCCTACTGACACACACACTGGTATTAATTTAATCATTTTGGGTTGGCAGCAAATATTTGGCCCCTATTTTCTGCAACTGCACACACACACTCAGAGACTTCCTAAACACACACACAGGCACACACACACACTTTGGTATTAAGTTATCTGGCAGGACGTTTTGGCTACTAGTTTTTGATATCCACACACACACACACACACACAG
>OOFC01041103.1:0-14454 GCA_900323345.1 Pseudochromis fuscus | reverse complement strand
CCCCCACCCTCCCCCACCCTCCACCCATCCCTCCCTCCACCCATCCATCCATCATCCACCCATCATCATCCATCCATCCATCCATCCATCCATCCATCCATCATCCATCATCCACCCATCATCATCCATCATCCATCCATCCATCCATCCATCATCCACCCATCATCATCCATCCATCCATCCATCATCCACCCATCATCATCCATCCATCCATCCATCATCATCCATCCATCATCCATCATCCATCCATCATCCATCCACCATCCATCATCCATCATCCATCCATCCACCATCCATCATCCATCCATCATCCATCTACCATCATCCACCCATCCATCCACCCCTCCATCCATCACCACCCATCCATCACCCACCATCCATCAACCATCCATCCTCCAACCATCATCCATCCAACCACCCAACCATCCCTCCATCATCCATCCATCCATCCATCCACCCATCATCATCCATCCATCCATCCATCCATCCATCATCCACCCATCATCATCCATCCATCCATCCATCCATCCATCCATCCATCCATCATCCACCCATCATCATCCATCCATCCATCCATCATCCATCATCCACCCATCATCATCCATCCATCCATCCATCCATCATCATCCATCCATCCATCCATCCATCCATCCATCCATCCATCATCATCATCATCATCATCGATCCATGAGTTAAACATGTAGCAAGTGAAATTAAGGAACGTCTGTAAAAACAGTGAAGATGCAGGTTTTACCTTCAAACTGATGTCTACAGTGTTCTCTAGACACTTAGCCTCCTGAGTATTTTGTCGGTCTCTGAAGCGTTGTGTGTCCTCAGTGTGCGGTTCTCTGTCTGATGGTGAAACTCCTGCTTCCTTGTTGGTGTCCTGTGCTTGTGCCGAATCAGCAGAATCATTTCTGCAGCTCTGACCTTTGACCTTTGACTCGTGGTATCAGTTCAGTGGACTTTGTCTGTGTGGATAATGACATGACAGCAGAACATCGCAGAACGTTTCCTCTTTACTTTGTGGAGATAAATCTAAACCTTTATCAATAAAACTTGAAATTGAAACATGAAATTATGTTTACAGAGCAACATATTTATAGATTTTTCTGACCTGCATATGTGATAAAAAAAAGTTCAAATACTTGAGTTTAATTTGATGATTGACTTACAAACTGCAGGTGGTTGAAACCAATAAAAGTTTACAGCAGCCGATCAATAATTAACAGCTACTCTAATCAATTCTATTAGTGTCAATCATTAAAGGTGTATGTTAACTGTGTGGAAAGGTCGACCAGACTAAGCCCCTCCCTCTCTGACATGACACCCCTCCCCTACAGTAGAGCCACTCCCCCTCTGACATGAAGCTCCGCCCCCACCCAAGAATCACTGGGTGCACCTGGTATTGATGATCAGTTATTCTTCCCCTTTTGGCTTTTCCCTTTTAGGGGTCACCACAACAAACCCTCCTGTCCTTTCTTGTCAACTCAGCCCCACCCCCCAATACCCACTCAGTGATCCAGGGGCCTAACTGGGTCTCCAGGAGGCTGCCTGGGGGTCCCAGGACCAGACCTGGGGGGTACAGGGGGGTGGAGGGAGCTCCTGTGTCTAGAAACCCGACAACATCCCCCATCTCTAACAGCTCGTCAGCCGGGTGGTTTGGAGCAGGAGGCCGAGGCAATGCACTCACCACTGTGGCAGTTTTTACCAGGCTCCCTCAAAATAGACTTCACCAGCTGGACTTAACCTAAAATATTTACCTAAATAAACACCTGTTGTTGGTTTTTTTGAAGGGGTTGTGCATTCAATTAGAGTTTTGAGTTGTGGTTTAAAAATCATTATTGTTATTATTTTATAAAATTGCTGGTTTTGGGAATCTATTTCAGGATTTCAGGACACATCATAAGTAGTGAACCACAGTTTCATCGGGTGTTTCGGCCACGCCCTCCTCCAAGGACGGTGCAGTCAGGGTTGATCAAGCCCCAGAGCGTGTCCCGTCGTCCAGTTGAAGATCTTTTAAAAGATATTTTTGTCAGAGTTATTTTAAAATCTCATCTTGGAATAGGTGATTAGTATTTTGTGGTTATTATTTTTTGGTATTTTGTCTTTTTCCTTTAATGGTATTTAAGATTGAAATTAAAGATTGATAAATACCAATATCATTTAAATCCTATTTGAGTAGGCCAGTTAGAATATACCTAAATTAAATCTAATTATTATCAATAAATAGTAAGTCCTATTTATCCATGACCAACTCTGACCAGCTGTTAACACCACAAGATTTCCCTGGACAGGTCAATCTTTGAATCTAACTATCAAACTGAATCTAACTATCAAGCCTATTTGTTTCCTGATCAACATTGTCCATTTGTTAGCACCGCTAGGTAACCCTGGACTCACCAATCAGGACTTAAAAATAATATTGCTGGGTCTGGATACTGTACAGTATACTGTACAGTATCCAGAAAAGTTGTATCCAACCAGGTTCCCTTCCCTGAGTGACCCGGCCAGCCCCGACAGAGCGTCACCTCCTTGGTCAACCATAGGATAAAGGCCCCAGAGGCAGCTGTGACAAAGGACTGTCTCTGGACCCAAGGACCCCTGAGTCAACCTCTTCTGTGGCCTAATTCTGTGCCCCATACACTACATGACCCCAGGAAAGGCCAAGTTTAGCTTATTTTGACAGGACAGCTCCCTGTTCCCTCAAGTGTGGGATTCAGGAGAAGCCTTGCATCTAAATCAAATTGTGTTGTATGGATTTAAATTTTAAAATTTCCCTTTGGTGTCCTCGTGGGAGACTCAGGTTGTCACTTTCCTTCATACCAACCGTCATCGTTGTTTGATCCACTTTTGACGTGGTTTGAGGTTGGCAGCATGCCTCTCTGGCTCCCTCTGGTGGATGACAGGTGTAACTATGAAATGATGGAGATGGAGTTATTGTGTGGCTGTGTTGAAGACAACTTTGTGTGGAGGAGAAAGTGTTGGTGAGGATGATTGATTGAAGGGGGGGGGGGGGGTTTTCTTTTTCACCCCGGTTGTCTTGGTAACCACCGCAGCAGAGGGTGAATTAACAACATCACCCCCGGTGGACAGGGGTCTGATTGGGAGTTTGGAGACATGTTAGAGGGGGAAGCAGGGAACGGGTTAGGATCGGAGAGTGGGACTGGACCCGAGTTAGGGTCAGGACACAAGACACAAGACAAAAGACACTTTCTGGTCCAGTTATGGTTATATAGTCCGCTAAGCTATAGAGCCGAATGCTAAACAGAGGGTCTTCCATATCAAGGTAGTTTCAATAAATAAAACAATGAAAAATAAAAAGGTCTCAACATTTCGTCGCTCAGGCGTCTTCAGGGGACATATCTGATTAGAAATGTTGATGATCACCTCCAGCCGACATCTTCTCACCATGAAGAAGAAGAAGAATTGAAGAATAGTAACTATCATCCAAATTACACTTTCTTTTATACCCCCTGTATAGATTAAATGAGCCAAGCACATAAAACTGCTGATTCAAGCCCCATTTACGACGGTGCTGAGATCCACTAAAATAGCAAAATGAGCCATAAACACACCTGAAAGAAAAGGATTGCCCAATGATGCCACACATCCAAATTTCACACAGATATTTTAACTCCTATTCTCAGCATTTGGTTTGAATCAACACATTTACTTAAAGACTGAAAAATAACATTATGTTCAAAATGTTTCTCAAAAAAGAAGAACCTTAGTATTTGATAGGAGACACAGATCCCGAAGCATTTGTTAAATTCTGGATATTTATTTAAAAGTGCTCACACAGGAGGATGTGATTCACTCCAACAGATATTGTTATTGAGCAGTTTATAACTATTTAAAACATGTGGATGGGAAACAGAGGGGTAAAGAGGAGAAGAAGGAGTATCTCCTTCTCTACTTTCTCATTTGATTTCTTTCTGTCTATATTTCCTCTTCCATTTGTTCTGTGTTTTTCTTTCCTTCTCATTTTCTTCCTGCTTGCGAGTTTCCTTCTCCACTTGCTCTTGCTTCTTTGCGTTAAATGCAACTGCTCCTGCAAAGAGAAATATTACATATTACTGAACTGGTCTAAAACAATCTGTTATAATCTGATAAGCTTTTATTGTTATGTAGAAATGAGCAGCTGAGGCTGTATGAGGAGTTTCATCTCCTTGTCTGCTCCTTTTTTTTACATTGACTTTCTGATTTTCCACCTCCTGCACCGTCCTCCATCTTTCATACTGTGAGCCATCTCATCTTTCAGGCATACAGCATCACACCTGCTCTTCCAGTGATCCTCACTCCTTTAGTTGGAGTGAAGCGGTGTAGGATTTTTCACATCCCCAGTAAAGAGTTTGTCTCTCTGCTGCAGCTCTTCTTCAAGCCGACTTACCTCCATCCATCTTCCAGGGAGCTGGTCTGCTCTTTAAGAGTATGGTTGTCGTCCCTGATGGCAGACTGGAGGGAATCTCTCAGTGGCTGCAACACTGAGTTTTGAGGGAGCTGCCCAGAGGGATGCAGCTTTACTGCAGCTGGGGTGTATTGATATGGGCCACAAAGGTCAGCATAAAACCCACTGTCTGATACTGATATCCATTTTTGGTCATGATTATATAAAAATAATTTCGGACATATATGATAATGGTGATTTTTCGTCAAAATTAACTCTTAGTCAATGATACAAATGGGCCACAAAGAACATTTTGAAATTAACTTGCATTTGCTCTATGGTGGACAAACTAGGTCCAATCTATCTATCTATCTATCTATCTATGAACACGTGTATTAATAACGTTATTGTTGTATAACAGTGTCATGACAGTTGTGGTCCTCCACATGTTTTAACGGGACCTTTTTAAACTTTATTAGTCACAACGTTCCAGGACAATAAAACTCTTCCGGCGCCATTTTGAAAAGTGTCGGAGCATGTGACCAGGAAGTGGCCGAGGAGAGAAAACGGAGCAATCGAGCGGAGCGGCTGAAGCGGGCGAGCCAAGCGGGGCCACCGTCACTCGACTCTACTCGTCTGGACTACCCGGGCTAACTTTAGCTACATGTGCTGAGGTCGAGGAGGGGAAAACTGATCGCGACTGCAACCATGCCGACAGTTACTTTACCGCCGAAGGAGAACGCTCTCTTCAAGAGGATTCTGGTGAGTTGAGGGTGGAGGAGCCGCGCGGCGGTGGTTGTCGACAGCGGCCGAGTTTGAAGCTCCATCGGCAGCTCTCTGGACTGTCAGCGATGGCTCGCTCTCCGGCTGTTAGCATCAGTTTGCTAGCTAAAATGGCATCATTGAATGGGTTTAGCTAGCCCGGCCCCGATGTGCGCTGTCACTGCAACGTAAAGCCAGCCTGGTTGTGTTGAGACTTTGTTGTTATTCTGATACTGAGACATTTTGCTGCGACTTAAATGACACAATAATATTAAAAAATAAATATATGCTGGTTTAAATATCCAGTATTAGCGAGCAGGTTTGCGACAGGCCCCGCCGCTTGTCAAACACAACAAACAGCAAGTTAACAGCTAACTAGCTAGCTAGTATAGCAGCGGTGTGTGCTGTTACATTAACTCACACTGCTTGTGAAGTTACTTTTATAGATGTTGTGGTGATAGCTGAATGTCCCGCAGGTGTATTGACTGGCAGTGTGTGTGGTTTGTGTGTCAGACGTGGGCCATGCTAACCTGCTTTGCTGACCATTTGACGTTACTTAATCGGCTAACGCTAGCCAACTAGATATGCTGGTTTATCACACTACAGGTAAATGTCAGTGGAGGGACCTCGCCTTATGCACATGGCAATCACCTAGTCAAGGTTAGATTGGATTAAAACTGGTAGTGTGCATGTGTGTGGGGGGAAACGAGGGGCAGCTAGGGAAGGACCGGTGTGACTGTGTCAGCAAATCTGTAGCTGCTTCAGGCCTGCTGTGCTCCATCCCTTCATCCATCCATCCCTCACTTTCACACCTAAAACCTTCTGTCACCCTGCTCTTTATTGCTATCTGCACACACAGTTATGTAGGTCAGATGAATAGTTAAAGAGATGCAGATGAAGCCTTCATATTATAATTTAGGAGTATGACAACAACTGAGGCATCAACCAGCTCACTGTAGTTTTGTGCACTTTAATAAACAAGCCCCCCTCCTCCTTTTCTACCATGCTTATTGGTTGTCAGTGTGTATTGTTGAACATCACTGCATGCACATCGAGCAACAACACTTTCCAGGAACTGTGTGGAGTTGTGTGGGCAGTGACCACTCTCAGCGTCACCAGCCGGTCCAGATAAACATCATTGTTTTGAAAGGCAGGGGCTCCGCTGGGAGTTGGTGGATGTTTATCTGAACGTTGGCAGAGGGCTGGCATTCACTCGCTCCACTTCTGGCAGGGAAAACAGACCTGTGACCTGCACCTGATCTTGAAAAGTTGTTGAAAAGCTTGTATTTACCTCGGGGCGGGTATTGGTTTTTCCTTGAACTGTTGTGTGGCTACACTGTTGAAACTCTACACTTAATAGCTGCAGAATCTGAGCATAAAATATTTAAAAATGTTTAAGATTTCCTCATGGGATTCTTGAAAAATATCAAAGTAGGTATTTTGCTGTGTTATTGTTGGTATTAAGGTAATTTTGCCGGATCAGATACACATGCAGAACAAACTGATTCACTCTCTGCATCCTACAATCTCAGTTTTGCACTTAAGTAGTTAGTATTCATCACTTTTTCTTCCACATACAAGTCAGATGAGCATTATTTTTAATCACTCCTCTGTAACACAGAGAGGTAAACTTTGACATTGTTGTTGTATAAATGAGAAATTCCAGAATAAAACTACAGCTATTAAACTTTGTGCAGGGAGCATGTGTTACGAGTGGTTTTCTCTGTAGATGTAGTCGGGAGCGGACCACACCCCTCGTTATTTTGTTGCTTTCCCAGAGTGGATTCCCCAAATGCATTATTAGAAGTTGGCAGTTCTCCAACGTCTGGATGACAGTTGAGTTCAATGAGTTTCCACTTTGTTCTTTTAGGGAAGTGTGGAAACACTTTTTGTTACCCCCCCACCCCCACACAAGGTTGTACTTTGCACCATTAATCTTAATTAAACAGTGATTTTCACCATTGCAGTCCCATTAATGCACATAAATGTTTCAACTGCATTTGAATTTACAGAGTAATTTACTGTATCTAATGATGCTCTCCTTATTTCTCTCTAAGCTGCATCAGCAAATCAGAAAAGTGTATTACAGGCAGAGAGGTAAATGAAAAAAGGAAAGACCAGCAGGCACATGACATACTAGTATGCATGCATTTTGTCGTATGAACAGTGTAGCAGCGCTGGTACTCATGTTTTGTGAGTATAAGCTGCTATGCATCTGTGATAAGCTTTAAAATGAACTTCTAGGTATTTCATTACATTTCACTGATGCTTGTAGCAACACGTCCACACGAAAGGGGAGCTCCTCGTGTGTTCAGCTCGAGGTTCAGGAGAGTTCAAATTAATGCTGAAGTGTTTCTCCAGGCTTCTCTAGATGTATTTGGTGTTTAATGCAAGGACCAAGTGAGACTGTTGTTCGATGTTTTAGAGTCTGAAACACGACCGCTTCGACTCGGCTGCAACCACCGACTGAAATTTCACCAGTGATATAAAAGCTTGCGAGTTGCGACCACAAGAAAACTTCCTCATCGCCGCCTTCCTTCCACCACCGTGCTCTGAATACAAGCTTTGAAATGTTGTTATCAAAATGTGACGCTGGCACTCGCAGCTCCTCGCGGCGGGCCCTGCAGCTCAGAGGCGACGCTCTGACAGATTCTCCCTGTAACTCAAGGGGGCTGGGTTATTTTGGTGGAGGTGCAGAACATGCTGGATAAGCACAGCTGGTGGTGTTAATGTTGCTATATTTACATTAAATGCACAGTGTGTGTGTGGGCACTAGCACCTGTATACTTGTGTGTGTGACTCTTTGAACTGGTACTTGGTGCAGACGTTGCTGACAGGACATTTTCTGTATCAAACACAGCACAGCAATCAGATTAACAAGTGTCATTTTAAGCTTTTTCTCATGCAGAAAACAAACATCTTTGGGAGTAAATGAGGTCTGTAGGTGAAGGAACATGAACTAGACGTGTACTGTTGGTTTGACTGGTATGTGCTGCTTTGTGCTTCATACCCACGTCAGTCTGGGGAAGCCTAAAGCATTCCTGGCATTATTTCTCAAAATACATACCATCCAGTTGAAACATTGTGAAATTCGCTGTGGCTCATGTTACAAGCCATTTTTGCTCTGTTGGATTTCCAGGAAAGAAATCTGTCAGTGTAATTGCACTCGTGGTTTTGTAGTATTAGGTTTCTGAGCATGAAGCTGGAGCTCGGTGTTGTGTTTGTTTGCTCTTCCACTTGCAGGACAATAAATTATTATTAAATACCCAAAATAAACCTGTAGACTTCTAGGTGCTTGAATGCGATTCTGCACTGATGATGGAGGTGTCGGTACGGTGATTATTGTGCCGTGATGCACATATAAAGACCGTCTGCATGCTTCCTAATGTGTGTCCAAATTGCTTGCCATTAGGCCCTTACACCCCTGAACAGATGGTCTTTTTTTTTTTTTTTTGCACACGTGTAACTGCTTTGCACCCACATGCACTCTTTTGTGTCACAGTTTGTTTCCTTTGTGCAGTTTGATCCAATTGTGAGTTCACAGAGGGTACAGTGTGAAGATAAAGCACCACAATCCAACAGGAGCCTTTTCCCTTTCCGTCCTCTGGCTCCGTGTCTCAGCTAGTGGTGTAAGCCTGCGCTTAGTTCAACAGTGAATTACTTAATTTCATAACCGACCTTGGCACCCATATGTGAAGTTGACGTCATCCTTTTTTTTTTTTCCACCATTAGTGAAGCCGTTGGTGGGACAACGAAATGCCATCTGCCAGCTTAACTCTTCATATCTCCCTCGCTCTCCCTCAAACACAGTGTCTCTTACTGAAAGCCAGTGATCAGCTTAAAAAACAGAGGTGGTGTTACTGTTGGTTGTGCAACTGCATACCTAAATATAACTTTAGGGCAAAGAGCTGGTGAATTCTTCAACTGCTGCCCAACGTTTTGCATTTCAGTAAAAAAAGACATCAGCCCGAGCTGGGATTTGTGCTGCAGTAAAGGTCTGATCGATGGGAATCTGGACGGTTTTTAGGTTTTCTGTGAGGAACGTGTAGATGTGCAGCGCTGTGCGGGCTGCTGCTGTTGTTAGAGCTCGACTGATACGGAGTTTTTAAGACTGTTTTAGTTGGAAAAATTTCTAAGAGCTGTAATAAAAATAGACCCATTGTGGAAAGATTTTGCACCGATAGGATCTCAGAAAGCTGCAGATACCTGTAGTAAAGCATATTTAACATCATTATAAATTACAGACAGCTAAAACACATCACCTTAATTATTTTTTTTTGAGGTCTAGTTGTATCCATCACTGATTTTAAAAAGATGTCTCTATCATGGTCAGTTTTCAAAGGCAAATTTTGCTTCTTTTATTTTCCAGAAGACATAAAAAATATTTCCACATTTTGAAGAGATGCATTTCAATTAACTGACAGTGTACATCACCATATAGAGACTATTAGATTGAAAATGTAAAGCAGTAACATTCGGTTGGGTTGTTGTTGTAGAAGCATTGAACTTCACGAATCATCAGTGTGCACCACAATCGGGGGAAATAAATAGACAATAGCCATTTTATTTGTTTTTTTTTCCACATCAGGTTGAATTAGTTTGGACAGAAGCTGAACTCCAGGATGAGTCTTCTCTTGTTTCTTAATTTTGTTTGTCCCTCCCTCCACAGCGATGTTACGAACACAAACAGTACAGAAATGGGCTCAAGTTCTGCAAACAAATCCTGTCCAACCCCAAGTTTGCCGAGCACGGAGGTAAGCAGGGAAAAGCGCAGATGTATGGAGGGTATGTGGTTTTCTTTGGGCGTGTTCCTCGTCGTCTGATGTGTCCTTTTCTGTCTGCAGAGACCCTGGCCATGAAGGGCTTGACCCTGAACTGCCTCGGGAAGAAGGAGGAGGCCTATGACCTGGTGAGGAGAGGCCTGCGCAACGACCTCAGGAGCCACGTCTGTATCCTTACACATGAGGTGATGGAGATGGAGATACTCTCTGGGATGTTTTTTTAATTTTTTTTATCAGCTCTAACTTTCAACACGGTCTTTTAGCCAAGTCGGTGAGTGTGAGTGATGCAGCAGGACGTTGGGGTGTAGCACATTGTGTGGACGAGCTCTGCGCAACACCATCACAACATCCCCTTTCTCTTTTTCTCTGACTCCCACAAATCTGTGCAGATAAGGCCTGAAGTCAACACACACACACACACACACACACACTATCTCTGAGCAGACACGCCGCTGCTGTCTTCTTACACTCTCCAGTCGTTCTTTATCTCGGGGATGTTGCCGTACGTAGTGTGTACTTACTTTAAAGAGCGTGTGCTGATAAATCCAGTGTCATCTTTAAAGAGCAGAACCTCAGAAACAAGTTAATTTTATTTTGAATGCTCTCGTGTGTTTGGTAAAGCTGAAAAGATCGTTGATTAGTTGGTTTTGGTGAAAATGTTTTGCTGTTGGAGGTGAAGCCAGGTTATCATCAGTGGAGAAAACCACTTGTCTTTTCTTTTTGTGCTACTTTCTACTTGCTGCTGCATCTCCAAGGAAAATGTTGTACTTTTTACTTCACTACATTTATCTGACTACTTAAGTTACTTTAAGATTATTGTGTATAAAAAAACTTAAATATGATGTTTTGTTACAGGTTAAAGTTTTTACAAGTACAACTGAAATTAGTATTTATCAGTTAGTTAATTGACTCAAAATTACTATTTGATTATTTAAATAATCAATTAAGGGATAAAATAATCAGCACATTGTTAAAAGGAAAATATGAATGTGCTGCAGTTGGACACAGTTGTTAAAAATGATCCACCTTAAATAACAGCACTAAAATCCTGCTTTTGCATTCATGGCTGAGCAACAATAGTTTCACCAAACAGAATATAACATTTTTCTGTGTTGGCGTTTACTTCTAATGCTTAAATGTATTTTGTTTTTGTACTTTTACTGTGTTTTTAATATTTTCACTTCAATAGAGGATGTGACTGTTTCCTCTAGTTGCCATTAATCTACTTTTTCCTCTCATGTGGAATAACTTTGCAACAATTAGACAAAGTAGTAAATAGACAACAAACACTGAACACATGTTGATACGACTTTGATAAATCACTTACTGTATTTTCCGACGCTTTGAACTTAAACACCGGTGTGGCTCATGTATCGGCGGCACGAAGCTCGTTGAGTTTTTACAAGCTAGCAAGCTCTGTACCGCCGCTACATTTAGCCTCGTCACATCAGACCCGGTCAGAGTGGACCACATGAAACTGTTCGAATAAATTCAATAGCGGCTTATAGACAGGTGCGCTCAATAGTCCAGAAAACACGGTAACTCTTAATTGAAGTGTCCTTGAGTAATTTCCTTGTATAAAATCAGCTCTAACAGCTTTTAGATTGTCGGACGTCCTGTGTGTTTGTTCCTTAACCGGCCGTCCACCCCAGGCTGGCACGTGTACGGTTTACTGCAGCGCTCGGATAAGAAATACGACGAGGCCATCAAGTGTTACCGCAACGCTCTGAAGTGGGACAAGGACAACCTGCAGATCCTCCGAGACCTGTCCCTGCTGCAGATCCAGATGAGAGACCTGGAGGGATACAGGGTGAGGACTGGTGGAGGGGACTCGTAGACCACTGGGTCGTATCTGGTTACAATGGGAGGTTTTCAAAGGTATTGGTACCACGTAACGAGAAGCAAATATTTAGAAATGTGTGAGGTTTTGTAGAAGGGCAATAAAGTGGCTCTTGGATAATTTGTGGGGAAACAACTTTCCTGAAGAGGCACGCTCCCATCTGTCGGCGTGCCTCGTCCAGGACCCAGCGTGGCTCCGATCTGAAGAGGACCGAGCGAAATCAGCAGGCTGGTATCAGGTTGCAGTCGGTCTTCACAATGTAGAACAGCTCCCGTGGGACGCAGCCCGGGATTTAGATGCTTATTTCGTAGAGAGGTATGAAATGGCAAGATGAAAGTCTGGTTGAAAGGATTAAAAATATGGATGTGAGAGGAGAGGGAGGGGCTCTGAGTCAGAGTGTATTAGGTGTTTATTTTAGCTCTCCCTCAGCCAGATAGCAACATCCTGCTGTCAATACCATGAGTCAGCAGAATAGTGTTTCTCCACCTTGTGCTTCTAGCCGTCACCTTGCTTTTTTTTTTCGGGGTTTATCTCCCCAGCTGCACATCACATATCAAATCATTTGGGCTTCTTTACATTGCAGATAAAATATTTGTTTACACCGTGTTCAGAGCTGGTGGCTGTAATGAAGAGATACTTTGTGACTTTCACCCAAAGTCATTGAGTGGTGAAGAAAAAAAGACGATTTCCAGTTGCATTTAAATATTTAATTGTGAATCAGGCAAAGAATTCAAACTTTTAACTGCACAAGCCAAAAATGCAAAGACTGACACATCAGCTTTCAGATGTCCACTCATGTGCAGTCAGCAAAAAATAAAACAACCCTCAGTCACCCAATCAACACAACCTATACCAGTGAGGAGGTGATTATCGCTGCTGTGAAGCCTGACATTTAATCTGCACAGCAACACATTCACACACATATGGCTCCTACACACACTGCTTTCCTAGCTGTTCACTTTCTGCACCACTCTGCTCTTTACAGAGGAAAATAATCACACACATGTTGTTTATTGGCCTTATTAAACATTTGAATGGTTCTTTATGTTTCCACGGCAGCAGCTTCGTCACTGACAGCTGCTTGTAGACAAACAAACACAACCAGCGACAGGAAATGATTGGTAACAGGTTGGATAACAACTGCAGTATTTATTTATTTTTTAGTGACACTATTCAAAGGTAATTGTATTTTTCAAAATAATAATTTCATTGTGTCTTTGGGTTTGATACTTATAACAGAAAATGTAATAAGGCGATGAAATAATTTATTAAAAATTAAATGTACATTAAAAGTGAAATGTACAATAATATAATTAAAAGTAATTGTTCAGTGCTGTGTTATACTATGCATATTTTTCATATTGAATTCAATTCTTATTTCTAATTGAAACTTATTTTCCTGCTTAATTCCTGTGTTTTCTGCCTGTGAGCAGCTGTAACTGACTCGTTTCCCCTTCGGTATCAAGGATTCGTCCTGTGACAGCAGTAGTTTAACCCTAATTTAAAAGAAGCAGATTTTCCATTCATACTGTTAATAGATGAGTTTAGACCTGCTCCACTGCTCCATGCTGGTTTTGATCAATTGTAAAGAGTTGTACAAACTATTCTGGCTGAATAAAAGTCACCAGTTTTGCATCTTCCTTTGTTGCTTTACTCCAGCATCACGTACCACAGCAGCTAAATAAACCTTGTTTTCTCTGCAGGAGACACGGTACCAGCTGTTGCAGCTGCGTCCAGCCCAGCGAGCCTCCTGGATCGGCTACGCCATCGCCTATCACCTCCTGGAAGACTACGAGATGGCGGCAAAGATCATCGAGGAGTTCAGGAAAACACAACAGGTTCGGCTCGTGTCTTTCTTTTATATAAAACCCTGTCCTGTTGATTATTCAGTGGAAAGGTAATAAATGGTTTTATAAAGCTTGACAAGGAGCTGTGAATGTGGACTGCAGAGACCCAGCTGTGCTGTCAGATGAGTAACAGGTTTACTCACATCTCTTGTTGTGCAGTAGACTTGCTGAGTTACGGTGTGTGTGCTCTGTAGCCAGCTACTGTTTTTAAATATGGGTGTTGTCTCGACATTGGTCACTACTATAATAGTTCTGACTCGCCTCCTCGGTCCTGATAAGACCAGTCTGCTTCCTGCCTTTGTGCTAGCCTGGCCAATCAGACCCTCCTGCATTCTGTTCGAATGCAGAAGGGTCTGGCACTGGAGGCATTGCCAGTCTTTTCATGAGCAAACTTTGGGACGGACCAATTACATGCCCCTGTTGTTGACGCGTCATACTCAGAAGCCGGAACAAGCTTCTCCCAAATCAAAACATTGAAAATGTTGGACATGGCTGCCGTACGAGTGTTTGCTCTAGCTTCGGTCTATCTGAACCGAGTGTGCAATCACGCCTCGTATCCGTAAATTTTTAAGAACAAAATCGACAGCTGTCATTAATGTTAGTCCTTTGTCCTCCGTTTGCCATAGCTCCACTCGTTTGTTTTCGTGGTGCGGCTACACGCGCGAGCGTCTCACACTTTGTGCGTCACATTCGACTTCTGTGATTGGTTCCCTCTCAGCTTGCTAAGCCCGCCCTCGAAATGAGAGACAGCGGTGCAGCTCCAGGCCCTCACGTCTTTGTAAAGTATTCTTTCAAAGCGTGTTGGGCCTGGTTGATCAGGTAAGCAAAACTCCC
>OOFC01041094.1:3450-55984 GCA_900323345.1 Pseudochromis fuscus | reverse complement strand
GTCGCTCCCAGCATCCCTGACCGCGTCGGCCATGATGTGACCTGGGTTGGGGGGGAAGCGGCCGTGCGCTGACGGGAACGCTACAGTGTCCGTTCTGAGTGGTTGGAGGTGGAAATCTTGGGGAAACTGCCGTGAAAGAGGCCTACGTGTGTATTGCCTGTCTATTCACATGCTGTCAACGTATGTAAAGTAAAGTACTAAGTCTTTCCATGTTGCAATACATGATTTCAGTTGTCTGTCAGCACTAACGACTTAGGCCAGCGGTTCCCAAACTTTTTAGACCGCGCACCACCTCCAATTTCCCAACGCAGCTGACGCACCACCAACGTCCTCTCCAGCCCCTTTTCTACCAAACAAGAACGGCCGAGAACCGGCTGCTAGCAAGCTAGCTGCTGTTAACAAACTACTGTTACCCTGTTACTATCAGTCCATGAAAAGATTATTTTTTTCAGCAAAAGTTCTAGTTACAACAATATTGAGTTAACAAAGCAGTTTTGCATCACTACGTGCGGTATTTATTCAGTTTTGGGAAATTGCCATGTCCTTCCTGCTCGCATATGCCGGTGAAGCGCACCCTCACTGTAATAATGTTTAAGTAGAGGAGCTCATCGTGTGCATACAAGTGCTGTTCCTGATTTTACAAGTTTACACTGAGATTCAGAGCCAAAACTGTATTATCACTACTCTACTCTTCTACTATCACTAGCTGTGTGTTTCCACCGTCACACCACCAGCTCCTGGC
Organism: Pseudochromis fuscus; assembly: GCA_900323345.1. Taxonomy (NCBI): domain Eukaryota; kingdom Metazoa; phylum Chordata; class Actinopteri; family Pseudochromidae; genus Pseudochromis; species Pseudochromis fuscus. The sequence continues at coordinate 55,242 of OOFC01041094.1, read as the reverse complement.
GATTTAGGCGGTGGGGAAGTGGGGCCAGACTTAGCCCCAGTTTTAGTGGCTGGGGCCGGTTCTCGCGGCGGTGGAAACACAACAAACTTCAAAGTCAGGAACTGGCCCCCAACTAGCACTGGAACCCGTTCGGTGGAAAAGGGGTACACAACAGAGACTAAAGACAAAACCTTCTGATGCCTGGGTGGACGTGCACAGGGATCTTGGGCACATTCTAACCGCTAACTGCACATGCATGGCAAGCTCAAGCTCACACATTATCCAACTCATGTTGGCAAACACAAACATACCAGACACGAAGTGGACGCTGCACAGACTCTTACCGTGTTTTCGGACTTTTGGGACTTTATATTGACATGGAGCCATCATCTTCTTCTTTTAGCAAACTGATGAGATCCTCTCAAGATATTCTACAGTTTCCATTTTCTGCAGTTAACAGCACAACTCCTTGTCGTTTGTTTTTGCTGCTTGACTCCACTTGTAAACAACTGGTGCTTTTCCAGTACATAGTACCTACTCCACTCAACTCGAAAATGTCCTGCTTCTGCCTCCTTGCTGCATGCGCATATCTGTGATAACGTTGCACAGAAACCCATGATTTATTCCAACGCAGCTCTCCGTTTCTCTTGCCTCTCTTCTTCCCATTTCTCTATCATTACTGATCTTAACTTTTGATTTCACCCCTGACAATTTACCTGTTTTTAATAAATTCTGCATAGACCGCCAATACTCGTTTCATGTCGCACACCACCTAGTGGCGGCTTGCTCACCACTGGTGGTGCACGCACCACAGTTTGGGAATCCCTGGTCTAAAGCATCAGTATAGTGGGATTATGCTTTGGCAGAGGTTTGTGCTCTCTGAGTGCTTCCTACTTATTACTTTAACCAACATATTGCATTGAAATGACCTACATTGATTTTATTATTGGTGTGAATAAAAAAATAAACACTCACAGTTCTTTTGTGCACTCCAGAGCAAATTAGGTCACAGTAGCAAAATGGTACTAAGTATCCAACCTTTAATCAGTAAGAAGCAAAACATGTAGAATACATGGTTGCAGGTTATACTATGATGTCACTTTTTGTCATCCACAACACACATTACAAATACTTGTAATAGTCTTTGATGTTCAGCTTCTGCAGAAACATGAAGCTGCCAACCATCTGCAGCCAACTGGGCACCTCATCCACCCTCACACAATCCTGCCACAGGAGCTTCAGCTTCAGCATGATCACCTGTCTGAGAGTTTCAGGCAGCAAAGCAATGTCGACTCTACAGCTCCCTAGAAAGACGACAGTTAGACGGATGCAAACATTAGCAAGGCATTAAAACTAAAAATACTGTGGGGTGTTTTCTCCACATGTATGAGTGTGGATGTGGGTACAAATGTAAAGGTCAAGTCTTAAGCAGGTCTATAAATATTCAAAGGAGATGTGACTCCTGTCAATGTCCGATCGGGTTTCGCTCATCGACACGCTCATGCACACTTGCACACACAACTTCAGATATCAGATGATAGCGTAGTTGAAGGGGTCCCGGCCAAAAGCTCCCTTGGTGAGTCTCCATTACAAAGAGGTGTTAATAGTTCTATTGGGCCTCACGCCAACTAAAATCACTGTCTGTCGCAATAGTTTGAGTTCTTTCAAGTCTCTGCTGATGGCTAATGGCTACACCAAAGCAGGACCACACAGTTGTACCAGCACTGTGTTCATCTTCTCACCAAACGGTACATCTGGGATTTTTTTTCCACAAATATGATAATCAGCTTCTTAAGAAATGTAACAAAAACATCTATCTTATGAATTTAGAATAATAAATAACTTTTTTTTTTTTTTTTTTTTGCACATTGTCCATCAGTCACTCCCTTCCATATCTCTTTCTTTACCTCCTCCCTTCTCCCCTATTGTGTATTTGTGTTATTTTCCCTATCTAAGGCATCAGGTCAGGGGTCAGAAAGCACCGAGGTGATAAATGCTTCCAGGTCATCTCTCCTGTCGCTGAGGGTCAGGGAAAGGGTTTGTGCACTGACAGCAACATGATTATTCAGCTGCGGCACCAGAGCTGAACCTCCTGACCTGCTTAGTCCCTCACTGTCTCTGCTTCATCAGACTTATTCTGCCTGTTGCAGCAACACCATCTACAAAGGTCATCTAGTCTAATCCAAACAAAGGGGTCACGTACACCAAAATTCAGAGTACAAGAGTAAAAACTAACTGATACAGGGACACACATTAAGTAACCAAGTGTTTTGTGATGCTGCTAAAGGTTGGTTTGCATCAGTAATACCTGTAAATATAGCAAGAAAAGTCATATCTGATTGATAATTTAGTTTAATTATTCACATTTATTAGAATATATGGAATAATTGGTAGTGATAATTTGCTAATTTTAGGTAGTTGTCCAGTAGTATTACAAAATAAAGAAAAAAGCAATAAAATTCGAGGAAATTTGAAAATAATCTTCAGTCATTTTGAGCGATGCCCCTTCTGCTGTATTGTTACACTCTGAACTCCTGAAAATGTAACAGCACGATCTCCTCACAAGCCGATCAGCTCCCCTCTCCCACTGTGACTCAATGCCTTGTGCTCCAGCTCCCTGCACTAAAACTAATCTACATGACTTTCATAACTAGTATAATCTGATTAGAAATCCCACACAGAACAGTGTGGCAGAGGTCACAAACTGCTCGCTGAGAAATGCCACAGGACTGTTGTTCTGACCAAAGCTCTCTCTTTAAAGCAGGAGATCACACACTGCGGCTTCAGTAGGAAACAGAAAAGTCTGCTTAGGTTGTTTTTTAATTACCATAACTCTTAATGTGTCTATAAAGACTTTCATTCTTGCTTTCGTAATCCCACGTGGATACAAACATTTCATTGTGTCCCTTTTTACAATTTAAATTGGTTTCACTGAACAAACCGGGGAATACACTTTTATTAATACAGACCTAAATATACTGCTTTTTGAGTTTTTTTATAGATAGTGGGAGGTTTTAGCAGTGAGATTGTGTTGAATTTAAGTGCCTCGTATCCTCTCTCCAATACTTCAAATTGACTAATGTTTATGTTTAAACTCTGACATGTGGTGTGTTTCTTCTACAGCCACCACAGAGGAAGGTCCTCCCCGGTTTGTTTGGGTTAGACAGCAGAGGAATGAGAGGAGGGAGGACACAGAGGTGGGGCGGTGTGGGAGGTGAGGGGATTATGACAGAGGGAAGAGGGGGGGTGTGTGTGGGGAGGATGGGTGTGAGTGATCCTGGACAATGCTTTCTGAATTTTAAAAAGGGGGATATAAAAAAGGCGAGTGAGAAGGGGAGTGGAGGTTTGGAGGAGGGAAGGGGTGGGTCAAAGAAAGAGGGGGAGAAAGGTGGCAGAAAGGGAGAGGAGAGCAGGGTTTGGGTGGGGTGGTGATGGGGCAGAGGGAGAGGATAATTAGAGGGAGGATAGGAGAGGAAGGGGAATGACTGGAGAGGGAACAGAAGGAAAGTGAGGGGAAGGGGAAGGGGTGAGTCCGTGCAAAGAGGGAATAAAAGAATGAAGGAGGGGAAAGAAAAAGATGGGGAAGATAGAGGGAGGGAGGAGGAGGAGCAGAGGGACCTTGGGGTTACATTCCTGAGGTGCAACCAGCCTGGTGCTGCTCTGCTGCCCAATGTAAACACAAGGCAGAGACGTGGACTGACAGCCTGTCACTGTGATTCATGAAACAGAGGAGAAGCAAGAGAAGAGATACAGATGTGTTTTTAAGGAATAAAATATATGAAGCAAAAGAAGGATAATTGGAACAAGAGTGATGCAATAATGACAAGAAAGATGGAAGTAGTTATGACAGTGATAGTGTTGTCGTACTCGAGATCGGTCTTGGTCTCGAGATTGGTCTTGAGACCACTTTCTAAGGGTCTCGTCTCAGAATCTGAGGCATTTTTACTCGGTCTTGTCTCGGTCTTGGACAGGGGGGACTCGGGTGTTTTGATCCAGACCGGTCAAGACCCGACCAGCACTACTGTGATAAATGCGAAGGCTAAAATGTAGCTGCTGCCTTCCTGGTGTCATGTGGTCTTTGGGACACCCAGAGTGACATGCCCCCTGTACACAGAGAGCGGATGAAGGCGACTGGAGACGCTAGGATAATTTGTTTTGTTGCTGTTGCATTTATGTAAACGCAAATTAATTTTAAAATAGTTACTGGTCATTTGCTTCTGTTTTGTTGTGATTTTCCTTAGATTCAGTCTTGGTCTTGACCTCCAAATATCTTGGTCTTGCTTTGGTCTCGATACTCTCTAGTCTCGATAATGTCTTGGTCTCTGTTGGTACGGTCTGGACTACAACACTAGACAGTGATATAAACATAGTAAGACTGATGATGTGTGTCTAAAATGTTAATTCTACCCAGCGATGTCTCCTCTCCTATAGACTCAAGTGAGGAAAAGGCCTCACATCTTTTCTTCTCCTCCCTTTGATGTTGTCTTTGTGCTACTCTATAACCTTCTTCCTGTGCTCATTTCTTTACCTTTTTTTTTTCTTCGATTAATCAGAGACACTCATTTTTCTCCTGGCGGGAGCTGTTGTGTATCCCTGTGTAAAAGGATAATGTTCATGTTGCTGTGATTATACATCCTGTGCTGAATGCATAAACATGGTTTCATTCCCTGGGCAGGTGGAAATGAAGTTGCAGGCTAGCTTGTGACAAATGTGATCAGGTTCATGGAAGCAGTGCTTGAAAATAGTATTCAGATGTTATAATGTATGCTGAACCAACTACTACACTACTCACCCATGACAACAGGAGATTCATACTGTGGTGCTTGTACTCCATCTAGTGGCAATTACACTGCATTGCAACAGAGAACAAGCTTTTTTTTCTTCTGAGAAAGTGTGAACTGTGTAAATACAGCAGTGTAGAGAAGTGAGTGAATTGTGTTATCAATTCTCCAACAAATTAAAAATTAAATGACAAATTTAATTGGTCTTCAAAAAGAGGCAAAACAGGATGTAAAAATGTCAAACAACCACGTCAAAGAAACTTTTTTGGAGAAGAGTGTTTTGTAACAATTTAGGAAATGAAAGCAGCCCTTTGTTTGGTGAATCTGAGCGAGGTGGGTTCACCACAGTCTCTTTACCAAGAACAGTACAAACAGGAAACAGGAACATTTCATAGTTAAATATTACAGAAAGAATAAATTATTTGTGAACCAGCATACAAACATTTGTTTCACTAGGGAACAGTCACCTAAAAAAATGTCAGAGTTGTAAAGAAAAACAAAATGACAATCATAAAGGTAACGGCAAACAAACAAGCAACAAAAAAAAATCCTCCTGTATTATTGCACCTTAAAGGAGAATCCTTGAATACTGGAACTTTACTGCACACTACAGATTTTGTGCATAGAACAAATTAATGTGCAAACAGTATTCTCACATTCATCTTATCTTCCTTTGCACGTTTGTTTTCTTCACAGTTTATGCTACCAATCATTTCTGATACAGATTTACTACAGTACCTTTTTAATCATACTCAGTACCAAAATAAATGGATGCAAAGCTGGCTGTTCTATTTTATTTAATAAATTAAAATCACTAAGCATCAAACAGAGCAATAAAAAAATAGACTATTAAGGGAAGTTGCATGAAGGGGAGGTTTAAAGTGCAGCAACAAAAATATACTGTATTTTAAAGATGAGCATACTCCAAAGTGATACTTGTATCTACTGTAACAGGTCCCACTTTTGCCCACAGAGGTTTTCCTCAGTGCTTTTCTCAAACGTCAAAGAGAGTCTTTTTGGTTTTTACTGATCTTGTGAGGTGTTTCCATCAGATACAGTTTATCCAGCATGCAACAAACAATCTCACCGCACATTGCTGGAGGAGTTTGTTTTGAGAAGTAAGTAATTTTCAGATTAAATGACGCACTGTGCTTCTCCAGTAAATGGACTGATAGTGAGTACTTCCTCAAAAGCTTAAAAGTCACAAGTGCCACTGAAATGTTGTCAGCATGTGGTCCCTGGTGAGTCACTGACTCAACTGGATGCTGGTTTTCTGATTTGTGTGTAGCCAGTCACGACACAGAGTGAGTAGCACACACTTTGGTCAGAAGGAGGTTAGTTTTCTTCAGCAGCTGAGGGCTCAAACTGCCTCTTTGGCGTCATTGAGATCTATCCTCTCCCTGAATGAGAAGAAACACAAATATATTAGGAGAAAGGCAGAAATCAATGTCAGGACGAGGACATTAGGAACATTTTTTTTAGGTGACAAGGACCTGATTTACAGTATTTCTTTATTAGCATTTGTGCGTCTTCATAAATGGTAAATGGAGAACATTTATGTAGCACTTTCCTGACCTCGATTAGGTCTTAAATCGCTTTACAAGGCAACTCATTCACCCATTCACACACCAATGGCTACCAAGCTGCCATGCAAGGTGCTACCCACCATTGGGTCAGTGTCTTGCCCAAGGACACTTTGACATGTGGACAGGAGGAGCCAGGGATCGAACCCATGATCACATGATTCACAGGTGACCCACTCTACCACCTGAGCCACAGCCGCCCGTAAACTTAAATGACAAGTATATAATCAAAATGTAGTGAATTTTCTACTATGAGTTACTGTGTCTCATACACATGCACTTACTCCTTATTTGCTTCTCTGTCAGCTGCTCGTGCTGCTCTTGCTCCTGGAAAACAACCCAGATCACACTGTGAGTTTTTGCACATTGCCGCACTCATTCTGATGTGTGTGTGTGTGTGTGTGTTTTCATACATATACAAATGCACGCAGAACAAACTACACGCCGACAAAACCAATATCTGTACTTACTTGACAGTCTCCTCTTGCAGCACAGCACTGCCACAGCTATTGCCGTGACAACCAGCACTGCAACGATGGCTAGTGGTATCACCACAGGACTGAATGGGTCAGGCAGCTTCTTGAAACCACCTTTAGATGAGAACAAACGTTTATCGGTCACAAACATATTTATTCTGACAGCTGCATGTAAATTATATGGTTGACATTTGACCTTTTTTTTCTACTGAACATTTCAGTAACTTCAACAGTTTCTTAAAGCAGATGGGTACTGAAGCTTCTTTTAAAAAAAAACAAAACTTAGGAGTTGGTGTTGAGATTTTTTATTATGTTACTTCAGACAATAAGTTAAAATGGACTTCACTACCCATGATGCTCTAGGGGCAAAAGGGGTCAGTCGAGCAGTTGTTGTTATTGTGTTGCCGGACATGCTGTTTTTTCCTCTTCTAAAAATTAGCACACGCTTTATGTATGTTTCATCCATTGTATACTAAAGTTCATCTGATTTGAAACAACCATCCTGCTTCGTCATTTGGGCTCTGAGCTGAATCTTAAACAGTTGGTTTTGACTTGGAGTAGGTGGAGTAAAAAAACAAAAAACAAAAGGAAACAAAAACTACAGTAGTCATGGTCATAAATGAAAATTAAATCATTCCACATGCACATGATGACTCAGCTGCTTTTGGACACCAGTGGGGAGCTATGACATGGAAGAATACACTACACACACACACACACCAATATATACTCTACATAACCAGATGCACACAGCCTGAAACCCTCTGAGGGTGATACTCTGGCTTTTCCTGTTGTGCCACCATAAAGTCAAATCATAAACTTGTTGAGTACTTGTTGAGTTTGCAAGAAAACACTAATACTGGAAAACTAGGGACATTCCCATCTGCTTTAACTGCAATGTGTGCTGGAGCTGGAGATGCTGTTCAACTAACAACTGTAACTCAGTGCCATCCCATTTGCAGTTCGTTTCATCATTCTTTGTCCTGTATAAAACAGAAACTAAACTCTTCTGTGAAGGCAAACAAACACTGACAGTATGTAAAAGGATTTAAGAATTTCCCTTACATATTCCCTGAAAAGGTGACATGTAAGTGTATGTATACTGAGGAGTTTCCATTGGCTTTCACACTTCCCAAAACTTGCCCGGTAGTTGAAAAGCACAGGACAGGCTTTGATAAAGAAATGGACATTTCTGAGTTCAGTACTCACAGGTTGAGCTTGTCGCTGTTGCATCATCCACAGTGCAGGTGAACTTCACCTCTCCACTGGAACAGTTGAATTGTGCCGTGCTGGAGCTGACAAAGAGCTGGGTATGTGGGTTCTCTACTTCACTGTTGTTCAACACTGTCAACCGTGCACTGCTTGTATTCCTGGTCTCAGATTCCATCCACTTTACCTTGGACTTTGGGTAGCCACCATGTGAGGAGCATGTCACCAGGCAACTGTGGCTTTCGTCATTACAGGATATTGAGAGCGAAGGTTTACTGTAGTGGCCTAGGAAAAATAAAGACAAAATAGACAATAAAAGACATCACTGTCAGACCTTTGTTTCCAACATGTGTCTTGATACACATCCGTCTCTGTTCAGGGTTTTGGTTGTTTGTAGCTAAATGTTTAACACAGATTAGATTAAGAGAGAAGTCCATTTATACTTTTCTCCAAAAATCTATCAGAGAGATTAGGCATCTAGTCACATGTTGTGGGTGTGTTTGCGGGGACTCTGCATGACTTCCTCAGCTGTCAGAGACCTACCTTTGACGGTGAGGCGAATTGTCGTGTCGCTGTCCTTTGAGTTGTAGTACCCAATGTGGCACTGATAGTCTCCGCTGTCTGAGATCTTCAACCGGTACATGTGTATAGCCGTCTGACTGCCATCCACTCTTGTGTTGTTCAAAGTAGGATTTGTTATGTTTTTGTCCCTATGGTAGCCATTCACATAATGTGTGCCTTTCTGAAAGTACAGCCTCTGAATGGTCCTTTCCTTGGTGTAGTTGCAAAAGAAGGTCACATTTCCCCCAACCTCCCCACTGAGGAAAATATCAACGGCAGCACCATCTGCAAAAGAAAAGCAGGAGTAAAATTTCAGAGCGTAGTGGTAAATCTTTCAGGAGACAAAACAGTTTGAGTGAGACAAACATGACACAATACCAAATACGGCAATATATGTAGAGTAACTGGTTTTTATTTTATGCTGTAAGTGAGTATTTTTTGAGCTCCTCTGCATAATACAGTAGACAAAAGTCAGTTCTTAGTGAGTGTGTTTTTCCTTTCCTTTTTGCGTAACTATATGTGTCCTTTTTGTGGTTTTGATGATCTAAAGGTCAGCTGATCTTACAGGGAATTACAAGGTTTTCTTTTTGAGGTGATATGTGGTTTTTAGAAGTGTTCTTAGCCGTCAAATATATTTTTTTAGCTCTGAAAATCCAGGGAGTACTTATATTTAGATAATTGTGCCACTCTCTTTATGTCGTCTCATTTAAATCAGAACAACTCCTGTTTCTTCTTCACAATCAGTGTCACGCTGTCCATGTGCGACCAAGCATAGCACTGAGAAATCACTCTTATCCACTTTATTTGCTTTGATCACAGTGCTGCTCACCTGTGCCCAAAGGGAGCCTCATCACACACAACACCAGAGCCAAGAGGTGGAGGGACAACTTTGGACTTCTAGGAAGAGAGCGAGGGGAAAAAAAAAAAACTTTTCACATAGTTGCCAAGGTTATGTTGGGGTGTTTTAGTAACACACAATCATACACACATCAATTGTCACATAGTCACAAAAGCAAACATGAGTCTACTTTTTGGCTTTGTGCCTAGAGTTGACTGAGAGTGTTTACTTAACTACCTGTTGAGCTACAGATATGATTCTTTTTATAGCTAAAATTATTGTTCTGCCTCATCTTTACAGGAAATACACACTTCAGGAAGTGGTGTAAGGAAATTATTTGGTGGATCAATAAGGTCTCAATAAGTTTTTTAGCTCATCAATAAGCTAAAACATTCAGATTAACTGTAGAGGTTTTGAAAAAGTTCTTATTATCCTTATTCTTTTAGATAAAATGAGATGTATGTTTAATAGCGTCAGTTGACCCTTGATATAGGCGGCAATATAGCCAGCGTGTGATGCAGAGCCACAAACTTAATGTTACTGTTGGGTATAGATATTGGAAATATGGTGTCAACCACTAGATTACATAGTGTTACAACTGAGCACTATTTGAAATCTTATGCCACCCACCTGTTTGCTCTCGTGATTGCCTCAGAACAATACACCAAAAGATATCTGTAGTTGTTTCCCAGTAATCTGAAGTAAGTCACAATTGTCTGGTTGGTTGTTTTAACTCATAAGTGTTTGACGTGAGGGGTTGGCCTTGAGATCACAATGTTTACACTACTCACCAGTACATAACATTATTGTCAACTGCATAAATTTCATCATTGCAGTGATAATTGGATAGTTACTTACAGAGAAGGAAAAAACTGAAGGTTCCATTTTCCTGCCTGTTGAAAAGACATAGGAGTTAATCATTGTGAAGGATTGTGTAGTTAGCAACAGTAGTAATGAGTGGCAGAACAGACGCTCTTATTCTGAAAGAACACGCCCAAAAGTGTTTTCAACAAACACTGTGCTCCAGGAAAGTCCCAGGGAGCAGTTGTAGATAAGGCTGTTTTATGTCAACGGTGTATTCCTGCATCCCTGTACCTATTAGAAAGGGAGGGGGGACTCAAATGGACTAAAATCTACAAAGTTGTTCATGAGGACATGATTTTTTTTTTCTCTGATTCTTGGCTGTTCTGACAGTGACCTAAAAAACATTAATTTATATATAGAGCTAGCCTTAGTTGTAAGGTATGGGGTCACAGATTAAATCAGGAAATTGTATATCAGTCACATTACATGTATTTTCATGTAATGTAGAAATTACACCATGAAAAAAGTTCTTTGTATTAATATTTTCCACCTAAAATTCACAAAATATCTACACTATACCCACAAAAAATAACAACAATACAAAGGGTTTCAAAAGAGGATGTTCTGTGGAAACACCCTCTTCACACCATGACTCATTATGACATGAAAGGAGCACAATCTCTTCAAGCAGAAACAGCAACACAGGGAATTCCCATGGCCAAATACCCACAGTAAGGATTGTACACAATGTATTCAGTTTCAGGAAAAGTGATACCAGAGAGTGATATTAATAAGTATGGATTTCACAACTATACATGAGACTAAAATAACAAGCATCGTTTACAGTGTTATTTGACCTTGATGATGTAATTTTGAGGTTTAGTCTCTTGTCATGTCTGTGAATCTGTGCCTTTTTTTTAACACAAGCAATACAGCAAATACTAACATTAATGCTACGTTAATGAGAGACTATCAAGACATGTTGTGACATACCCCTGATTCATCTCTGAAGAGTCAGGGATAACTACTTGATACTATCGCCTTATTGAGATAAAATGATTTACAGATATTTGCAGTCATTTGATCTGATCATTTATACAACACAATATCCAGTGCATGTAAGTAAATAAACTTCACACAGTACTGATAGACCCAATAGTGCGTTTCCTACTTTGATCAGTATCGCAGCAGTTGTAGTCATGACTGAAGCTTTAAGCTATGCAGTTTTACTGGGATTTCCACATGACGTAGCATGATTTACAGAGACCTGCCCTGCTGTACTGTTTTGCAGTATCAAGTGCAGTCATGCTTTGCTGTCAGATATTAAAACTACATAGCAGTCCCACAAAATCCAACAAAAGTTTTATGTCAGGTTTCATGTTTTGTTTTTTATATGTGGAGGCTGGATGATACTTAACGTTGGTAGGAGAGGCTGCCAAGATTTTTGTAGATAACACTAATTAAACTGAGGTAAGAGATTCAGCAGAGAGGTTTACTCAGCGTGACTCTGTTGCAACACAACCAAAGCTTCATTCATTACTTTTTTTTTCAAGAGAGACAAACACATACTGACTTTCTATTTCCTTTCTCATTTTCAGTGATGCGAGACACCACAAAAGACTAAAGGTGTTGTTAGATTGCAACATAGTCATACACGGGAGAGTACACATCAAAAATCAATTGTAGTTCCTGGAAAACAGTGAAACCTTAATATAAATCAGTCACGTATGAAATAATCAGCTAGTAACACACCCATGATGAGGTCACTGATAGACAATGTAAAGACAGTGGCTTTCTCTTTTGCTTCATATTCCTCCAGTGATTGTTAAATACGCAAAACTGATGAAGGTCCCAGATTTACTTTAATCGAGAAGCTGATATTTACACAAGTCATTTCTATGATAAGATAGCCAATCTTGCAGAGGCCAAATAGACTTTCTCATATACATTCAGCTGTAGTCAAAACCTACTTAGTTATCATGTTAACTATTTCCGCTACTAGTGACAATTCAGTAATTTAAACAATTGTAGGGTATCTAAATGAAAGGAAGACACACGCTGCAGCTGGATGGCGGTTTACGTATACAGTAAACTATGATAAGGACTCAGAGATCGTCATCCTATAAAAACCAAGAGCCTTAATTAGAAAAATATTGTTATATTATGTAACATTATACAGTTAAAAGTTGCTTTCAAATCAGATGAGTGAAAGAGAAGGTAAACAAGCTCTTACCATTGTGCTGAGCTCCGAAGTCTCGTAAAAGTCTGAGTGAAAGGAACTTCAGGGGCAGCACTATGTAAGTGTGCTGTTAAACTGTAGGTGGGTGGAGCCTGTTGCTTTCCTGTAGAAAAAAAAGAAAGAAGTCACAGTTAGCAAGCTGAGCAACCATATATCAACTTGAACACTTGACATATTACTTTTAAAGTTCCGAAATTTGAAATAGTATGAATGAATGAATACTGTATGTACCAGAGTTTGTCTTCCTAAGATTGAACTTGAACAAGGAAGGTGTCCACAGAATAATGTGATAATGTAGTGTGTGTGTGTGTGCGTGTGTGTGTGTGTGTGTGTGTGAGAGAGAGAGACATTAACTTAGCGTACTTCCCTGTAACAACTCAGGTTCATTTGATGATGCGACTATGACATTGTGATTATCTTCAATGGCACAAACAACAGTGTTAACACCCTTAATGGAATGAATCAGGAACACATCATCAGCTTAGAAAGAATATTCAGTGCGGGGGAAGAGAAAGCTAAAGGTCAGAGTTAACCTTAGTTTAATGAACCATTCTTTTAGCATGACTTAATTTCCTATTAAATAAGCCAGAAACAGGAACGTACTCCCTCCTCACACCCTAAACTACAAGTGAAATTGTCTTCACTGGTTAAAATTTGACAACAAGTGAAGACAGATTAAGCCTAATGTTTAACTGGTACAGCAGATATAATCTATGACAAAACCTTGCAGAAGGAGAGAGTTTTCTTGCATCACTGGATTTCTCCAGTCAACTGTAAACATGTCATGTAGCTCATTCCCATGTCGTAAATGAAGAAATGATTCACCTTTTTTGTTGTTGTTTCAGTCAGAATTAATTTAAGACTGTAAAGAAAACATGAGATTCTGCCAGGTGAACTTGGTTCATCTATCTCTGCCAATATCTGTGATCTTACTCTTATTCTTTTGAAGAGATTATTCTGACACTGAAGAAGTGACTGCTCTCATTTCCTTGATACATTTATACCAAAACAGGAGGGATATGTTCTAAATGTTGGTTTGTTCTTCAATGTCAGGGTTGTGTGACTTTCTGTATGTGTCTGTGGAAGTGTGGACTTTTCTGACCTGTGGTTTAGGGTCAAATTGGCCTGTCTTTGACTTTATATTACAGGTGGCATAACTGTTTCCTCAACTATGTACAGTACACTCCCACAGGTGGTCTGTCATAACATCCCCATCACTAACCACAGAGTGTTTCATATTCATGTCTCCTTCTTTGTTCTTTTGACGCATTTTGTAGGATATCTTTTCACTTCTGTTTTTAATCTCCTTTTTTTAAAGCATGGTGCTAATGATGCATTTTAGTAGCTGATTATTTTCCAATTATTTTCCCATTTTTCAAGTTCCCATATAAATTTAATTTAATTTGAAATGTATTGTGATGTTTGGGAAATAAACATGTACACACAACACTTCGCTTATGTCACACAGTTTTAACTTAGTAAGATAATCTTTGCTTCAGTAGTATTTTCACAGCTTTCATTTTCCCTTAGAGCTTTAATTAATGTTATGACACAATGTTAAACCCATGGCTCCATTTGGCAAGGATCATTGTTGTATGGGTCAGTGACTGCTGGATCCAGACAGTTAACCAGTCTCTGTTGCACAAGACCAAAATGCCTGAACATAGTCACACCAAAAGAATTTAGGGACAATTCAGCAATATTGTATTTCTGGGGATTTTCCATAAGTATTCCTTGTGAAGTTGATAAAATTACAACTGGAAAGCAAAATCTCTTCCTCAGTTGTAAATGACTCATCTGTCTTTTCCAATTTGGCTTTAGCTCACCATTACTAACATTTATTTAAAGTTAAAGACCATTAAATAAAATATTCAGCAAATGACTGGGATGTAAAGTGCTCTTTTAAATGGGGAATTTGTCATTCAGTGACTTTCGGGGCTGTTTGCCTTTTCAAAAAGACACTTATGGGAAGCTATACATGACATGAGTATAGAGCTGACATAAATGACTGTGTGGCCATAGTTGTTTTTAGGGATATGTGCAAAACAGTTTAGGATCTGAGCATACTACAATCTAACTTTCAAAGATGAGCTTCCAAGGTAAACCTGATACAGCCATAAAATATAAATGAACAATTACATTAAAAAAATTAAACAAAATAAATGATCTGCGCTGTGTATTTTAACACATACATTCTCCCTTTGTGTTGGTTGTTTGCGGGAAAGTGCGGCCAGTGGGTAGGATGTGGGAGGAATGGCTCTGAGATCATGCATACTCAAAAGAGTTCATAAACAAATCAGTTCTCACCATACTGGGGGATTTTGAAGGTCAAATATATTTTACCTATCAGCTTTCTCCTGTAACTTCCTGTTTGACAAGTGCTGCTACGAAGTGCACCAAATCCAAATTCTCAGTTTCTGTTGAAAACAGATTGACAAAATGAACTGCCAAGCACTTCAAACATACCATTATTACCTGTCGTCTTTGTCTTTCTCAAGTAGTCTGAATTTGGCTGTGCTCCCGGAAAAGTGCAATTATGATTTAGATGTTTTCAGTTTGTTTGTTTGGTTAAGGTGTGTCAGTCTGGAGAGTTTTTCCACACTCTGTGTTCCAAGAAATGTGAGAGAACAGAGATGTAATCAATGTTAATGTGTCAATTTTATTAGTCAACAATAAAGATAAAGGCACTAACCCTCCTGATCTCTAGTAGTATTAATTAATCTGTAAATGTACAACTGGATGTGAAGACAGTTGTGAGTGACTATTTGGGGTTAGTGGCAGAAATGAAACTCTAGTAAGGGAATCCCTGCTTCTTAGTGGTTTTAACATGCTTACATGTTTTGATCTGTTTCAGTCAAAAAACAGAATCTGTCAGTAAAATCCACCATTTAAAAATCTACTGACCTTTACTCTACTCCAAAAAGCAAACAATCATCTGCAATCAAGATCTTGATGGTTGATGGTCATTTATAGTGTCATATTGAAGCCCAATCTTGGGCCCTGATTCTGTTTTTAAGTTTATTATATCAGTTTGAATAACAAGCGTGTCTGTAAAAATGCACAATGACATCAAATGCAACTGAAAAGGACAATTCAGCCCCAGTTATGTCTTAATATCTATCTATCCTCTGTGGTTCGTACGGATAGGGCTGAAACCATAAATCACAGTAGAGCCTATTCTACGTAAATTACGTACGTGCGTTGCATATTCTGGTTACGCTGTGTCACATGGTACAACGTATCGTAGTTGCTACCTAGTAACCACGGTCGCATTGGAGAACAGACACAAGCCACAGTGCTACAGCTACAGTTCGTGAATTAAGATTTTTTTAACTGCGCTGAATTTGACATTTAATGGCACAACGGTATGTAACCAGCGTTTTCATTAGTTTGCAGGTGCGCTGAAATTAAGCCAGTTCGCTAATGCACTTAACTTCATTTCAGACAAGCAGAGCTAACGTTAGCTAGCTAGCGGACGTTATTTGCCGTTGCTTTGCTACAAGTCCCATAACTTTGCTAACATATTTCAGTCACCTGTGCAACTGCAAAAAGCTGCTTCAACAAAGTGTACCTGTCACTTACTGGTTGGGTATGCTAACGGTGTCTTAGCGCTAACATATAGGTAGTAACTACTAGTTTAGCAAAGACATGAGCACTGATAGCCCTGCTCTGCAGCATTGCTCCAGGGATGCTAAATGCTATCTGACAACCTGTAGCTCGGTGGTAAACTGGTAAACGTGAAGGATCATGTGGCTAGTCTGGTCTGTAAGCAATTTTGTTCATTCTTGGGTGGCAGAGCATGGTTATTGTTTTTTATGTTAAAATGTAAACGAGGCGAGGTTAAAATGAAGTTAGAGCCTGATATAACTCCAGTTTCTGCCTCTCGTGTGGTGTAAGCCGTGTTTATAAAATAATGGTCTGAAGATCTGTAAAAATATGCATGAGCATTACAAAAAAATGAAGCATTTGTTTTACAGAGAAGCTTGGAAACGTCATATAGCGTATTTTCTGTATGCTTGTGCTGCCTTACAGTAGAACCAGCTGAAAGATGGCCCACGGTTCAGATGATACTCGCAAGAAGTTCATCCTGACCACGGCTGGAAACTTCTATGGAACAAAGCCCTCGCTGGCTCTGACTGACAGCCCAGAGATCAATAACTTTTTGGATGATGGCAATGAATTTGTCCTATCTGTCAGCAGTCATGACAATGGCCTTCACTTTTCAAACAAGGTAACAGGATTACTGATGACATGGTTACAATATTAAAAATTGAAGAGTTTTGCCTTATGGCTCACATAGCAATAAAACCCAACCATAAACATCTGGTTGACATATTGATTACATTTACAGATTTTTTTAAAAAGCCAAAGCATAAATAACAAGTCACTCCTGTGTTGTATAAGTCAACATTTAGTGAGTTTTTATAAATGTTATAAGTTTTGTTCTAAGTAGCAAATTCATTGAGAATAGATTGTAAATGCAGTCAATATATATTTTTTTAATATATGCATGATTTTTAAACACTATGTTTTAAATTCAAGTGATGTACAATTACATGCCAAATGTTCATTTGACATAATAAAGCAGAGCCTTTTCCCTTTTTGTAATTAATTAATTCTTCAACAGATTGAAGCTTTGGGGGACAGCAAAGAGAAGGTGCTGGTGTTCTTCAAACTGCATCCCACAGTGATCACAGAAGATAATCTTCATCAGAGCCTCCTGGTGTCATCTATGCTGGAGTCCCCCATCAACACCCTCTATCAGGCTGTCAAACAGATCTTTGCACCTGTACTACTAAAGGTGAGCCTACCCCTAAGTACTGAAATGTTCCAGAAATACTATTTGAAAAATGGCTCTATCACTGAGGAAGATTCTGCTTGAGCACAGAGTCAAAAGGAATTACAAACAAATAAGATTGTATTTTCCCTCTAACACTACTATTTGTAATGTATTTCTAGTGAGAATTATATTTTTTGTGTATTTGTAGTTGAATAACAAATTTTCTTGACTGTTTACGGATATAAACCGAAATTAAATGTTTTCCTCAATTTTGGATGCCCATGCAATGTTTCATGCAGGAGCAAGGAACAACGCTTTGTTGTGTAAAATTCATGTCTTATTTTTGTTGTCCCAAGGATGAGCGCTGGCGTTCAGCATTTGACCCTAAGCTGGCAGGCCTGCTGAGTGAGCTGGAGCTGGGCCTGGGCTCGGTGGTTCGCCAGTCTGGAGCAAAACCCTCTGGCAATAAGGGCCACATGGAGGAAGATGTCTTGGGTAGGCGTATTTGTTGCCTGTATATTTTTGCAGAAAGAAATATGCTGGTCGAGGTGTTCACAGGATGGCTATGGAAGTGATAATAGTTTTTTTTTTTTTACACACACTTGGATTGTGAAGGGATGCAAGATTATGCATACTTATGTATATATGTGTGCATATGTATACATATGTATATATATGTATAATCTAACTTATACATTTATACATATTTACGCTACCGTTCAAAAGTTTGGGGTCACCCTACAAGAAATAATTTTACCAATTTTACCAAAAACAAGCATCACAAAACATATGTAAACTACAAGTGAACACAAACAGCAACTGCAACATCAAGTTATACTGAGTAAATGTCTCTGAACCAGCAAAACGTCCCCCAACCATATCTCTGCCTCTCCTGTGTCTGACAGTGGGAGAGACACAAGTGTTTCCCGTCAAGTCTGAAACATATGTAATCAGAGTAAAGCATGTAGAACAAGCTGGGTAGATCCCTCAGTCTGTACATGGTCATTGTTGTCTCTGGAAAACCATTGGTTTGATAGGGTGACCCCAAACTTTTGAACGGTAGTGTATATATAAGGTATATCAAAATAAAGTGTTTGTCACAAGAATCTATGTATTTTTTTAAAGTTTTCTCAACTTTTCTCAACTTGTTATCGACTAGTAACTCTTTATATCATATTCATATGAAACTGTTCTTTATATTAGTATATAAAAAGCCTCTTAACTGAATCTGAAAATAACCAAATTACATTTCAGACAGTGTTTATTTTTTGGACTCTGTGCAGGCATACTGACTCCCAATGATGAGTTCCAGTACTGGGCACATCTCTCTGAGTCTGCAGAGAAGAACAGCCTGAGAGAAAGGGCTACATATTTCACTGAGCAATTCAATCCAGTGCAAAAGGTATGCTGTAAACCGTTATGTATCAAGACTCACTACTAAAAACTTAAAATTGAAGTTGAATTATTTAATTTACTACATGTTGATTTTGTATACAAGGTGATTGCCATTTAAATTACAATTACAAGAAATATAATCTTTCTTGTACTAAGCAATAATTCCACAAAAAATTTAATAAAACAAGCTGTTAACATTGTGGTAAATTTTGTTATCGACACAACTTGATTGATTTAAAGTTGCTGTGAACAAACTGGGGGTTAAAAAACATAATGTAAACATAAGTATCACTGCACACCATGTGTATCTTTGTGTTTCCACCAGGAGTATGGCGGTCTTGATGGCTTGTCTTTGTCCGACGTAGTGGATCTGGTGGAACAGAGCAGAGACACTCTGGATGACGTTTGGAGGCAGACTGATTTTGAGCCTTATCCAGAAACACGCATGATCCGACTCATGGATGTCATTGGTGAGATTCTCCCAGACCAACGCAAACCAAAAACCAGGAAATGAAAACAAATATTTGCTGACGTTGTTTTTAAGCTATAGTGGGTGTCAACACTTCTACTTAACTAAGAGCACTTGACTCCTCCTGTTACTGATTAAATTCATACCTTTTGAGAACAGAAACTGACCTTTTTTTCCATGGAACTTCTCACTTAAAACTACGTACTGCATTAGCAGAATGATAGCTTATGAATAAGGAAATGTTGAAATGGGTCAAATTGAAGTGATTTATCAATTATTTTGACTCAATCTTGCTAATATATGAGGGATTCTAAACAGTAATACACTTTATATTACAGTCAACTTAAATGTCACAAGTGTTTCAGCAATACTAGAGTACTGTGCATGCAGATGTATTTTTTTGGTGTTTATATGTTTTCATGTGCTTCTGTATGTTGCACTTACAATGATTTCCCTTTTTGTACTTCTGTGCATATCCATATTCAAGGTGGAGTCTTGGGAAGATATGTACAGAGGAAGCTGAGTGGCCTTCAAATTTTTGAGGACCCATTTGTATTGGTGAAAGAGAACCTAAGAACGGGTGTTTCCATCTGTGAACAGTGGGTGGTAGCCTGTGAGCATTTGACTGGACAGGTATGAAAGGGCTCAGAATATTTTCTTTCAGCTGGAAATTATTCCTTTATACATAAAATTTGAGGGAGATCGTCTGTGCTAATCACTGAAAACATGTTCAATTGCCTTTTTTTTTCTCAGGTATGGAAAAGACATGCCCCACACCCTTGGAAGGGGAACAAGCACTGCCCACAAACCCTGCACTGTCTTGCAAAAAGATTGAATGAAGTAAGACATGGTTTGACTTTCTGTGGAATGAACATGATTTTTTTTTTCATGTGTCTCACACCTATACATATCCTTTTAGTTGTTCTTTCTGTGTTTCTACCTGTTTGTATAAAGAAGGAAACATCTTAGTGGAATTTTTACTTGTGGTGTGAAATATAAAGTCAGAAAGAAACTAACCTCCTATATTTCATTCTAACATTTTTCTTTTGTCACAAATTGTGAGTCTTGTAAGGGGACAGATTTATCAGTGACATATTTTGTCTTGAAATTTAAACCACGAAAAAGTGAGGCCCTGAATTTAGACTATGGGCTTCTAGCAGCTGTTTGCTTGCATCATTAGATTAGATTAGATTAGATTAGATTCAATGCCTTACTTGATCTGGCAAAACATCTATATGGATTTAGACACATGCACGTACTGTCACATACATACAGATTCCTCTTTTTAAAAAATTTTATCATTTCCCCTGTTCACAAAATGTTATTTTGGGAACTATCCAATATCCGCCCTGTTAGCATTTTCCATTAAAAGGTTTGACGTGGGCCTCTGTTGAATCATATGGGCGTATGGGCATCTGTATTGTTTACTATGCCAAATTAATATCATCACCCAAGTCCACAGTACAGTACAGAGTTTCTGCTACAATGGAAAAATTCAGTCTTGAGTTGTGAGTCATAGTGTTATCTCCTGTGAGCCTGTCAATCAAAACATAAACAAAACAGTAGGCACTGGTAACGTGTTTATACACTCTCCTTGTTTTTGTCTACTAGGTGGTGACTGTGCGTATGGTTCATGAGAAACTGCTGCGTTTGCTACCAGGAGGGAAGCAGCAGGCTTTGACCTCAGATCGTGTGTTTGAACCCTTTTCTGGACTCAACCCTCTGCATTACAACCCCTATACTGAGGTTATTTGTGGAGAACTTCATGTGCATATGTATTGTCATGTGAAACTTGTTTTACACATTGTCATGACTCTTTTCTTGTTGGAGGCAGGATAGTGGAGCTTCTTCTTCATGCTTGTAGCTTGATTGGTTCCAAAATCACTTGAGTGTTTACCTGATGTACTTTACAAATATTTATTTTCTGCTCAACTCACCCTGCATTGACTTGAAAAGAAATGAAAACATTTTGGTGATTAAAAAATCCTTTTCAATCCTGTATATGTTACTGCATATTTTATCGATACAGAACAAGACTGTTTTTTATTTCTGCAGCCTCTCTGGAGAGCAGCAGTGGCTCAGTTCGAGCGCCTAATGGCTCCGTCAGAGCAGGAGGTCGCCGGTAGGCTAAAGAGCTACATTGCTGATGTGCAGGACAACCCACAACAGGTAGTGAAACACACCACTTCAGCTCAGGTTCTCAAATATGATGATGTGCTTTGATGTGTTATGGGAAGTTACAGTACTTGCCTGTGTGTGTATGTTTGTGTTTGTTGCCTAGCTGTTGCAGATGTTCCAAAAGCACAAGGAGTTGATCAGACGTCCAACCATCAGCAAAGAGCTGCAGTCAGAGAGAGAGACCCTATTAGCCAGACTGCTGGACTACAACAAGGGTACACAGTTCAGTCTCAGAATACCTATGTTTGTTTCTATGTTGGCTGGAGCGAGACCATGAATGATTGTATCTACACAAGGAAGCAAACTATTTCAAATCTGAGCAATCCTACTCTCTGTTGAAGTACTTTAATGTTGGAGTTGAATACACAAGTATAGCCATTATCGTCCATACTAGAGGATTTGAAACTGTGAGGCTGTGTTAAAGAGAGAGGCCGGTGTTCTACATGCAAGACAAAGTTAGTTATTGTAAAGTGACACATTTCTCAACATGGTCAGCACAACTTAGAAGCAATTAAACTACTTTAAGCCGTCTAAATACTGAAATTTGAACCAAAGATTACATTAATTATTACAGTCGTAGCAATTGTAATACGGGTATGTTTAGTTTCTTTTTTACACCATTCTCTCAATTTTGTCTGGGAGGAACCTGCAGTATCAGAAAAACCCGAGTGACATTTACTCACGTCTGCTCTCTTAGGTTGTTTCCAAAATAAAAAGTCTCCATAGCAGAAATATATCCACTCACTTATAGGAAATACAAGTGTGATCTCAAAGTGCAATGTTAAAATGATGTCTGTTATGTAGGTAAACTCAGTGGTGACATATTGTTGCTTCTAATCTTTGACCCCTCTCGACTCTATTCATTGTTTCAGGTCTGAAAATGGATTTTGAGAGTCGTTGCCATGGAGCTCCTGGAGCCAAATCTGGCCCACTCATTGGCAGGAACCTCCCTGAGGTGGTCAACAAAATTGTTTGGGTGCGACAGCTCTTACACAAGGTAACTGACAGTGTTACTTTGTATACGTGACCAACCACCAAATAGCATGAAGAATCTGGACTATCTTTGAGAATGGAAGTTATATCATTATGTAATGAAAAAGATAGCGTTTATATGAAAACAACTGATGATACAACTGTTGCTTTTTATAGATGTCACAAAAACATTTATTACATCTGTTCTGATTTTAGGTGGAGGATTCTGTCGTCATAGCTGAGGCGCTGCTTTCAGACCTTTCTGGGTTCAAAGGTTTCCTGCATTTCTGTGATGACCTGCTGGAGGTTCTGAGGGGTTATGAACAGGAACAGTTTGAGGATTGGTCAAGAGATATACTGTCTGGACTGGCTGACCCAAAGTCAGGAATCAGGTGGGAAACACTGCAATCTCGGACCTCAGCTCACAAGACACACATTTAATATCTTTTTAAACAAGCCACGCTACAGCAAGGCAGAAATGTGATCCTGCAGTGTTTTGGGATTAATTTCTGAATGTTTACATCTGTTTGGTACCTTTTTTATTCCCATGTTCTTTGCCATGTTATTTAACACCATTCTCAAAGGCACTTGGGTGTAATAGGTGCTGGTTTGTTTAAAGTTTCAATCTGCAGTTCTGAAATTTGTTCTCTCTCATTGTATAGCCTTCAGGCCAGTAACCGTGTGATGGACTTGGATCATGTGGATGGCAGGCTGAAGATCCAGTACTCAGACAGACTGGTCAGTCTGCTTAGGGAGGTCAGGCAGCTTTCTGCCATGGGCTTTCCCATCCCAGCCAAGATACAACAAGCTGCTAATACTGCAGACAAATTCTACAGACAAGCCATTGTCCTAAAACAGGTGAGAAGGCCGGTTCAGACGCACAAACAAATGGATTTTTTTTCTGTATATATCTATTTCTATCTGTTATAGTTTGCCTTATGCTGCTGGTATTGTAACAAAGTGTAACTAAATTGTAGGTTGCCCACTTCTACAACACCATTGACCAGCAGATGATTCCCTCTCAGAGACCTATGATGCTTGGTCTTGCGCTGGCATTTGAACAGGTTATCAAGGTACTGCACACAGCTGGAAACAGTTGTTTTATAATTACTATTATTTAAAAATAATGTTCTAAAGATGCAGTTGGAAGCACGTAATGCATATAAAATGAAAATGTCCAAACCTACTTTTTGTAGTTCCTGTAAAAGTATCAGAACTTTAATTTAGACATTTAATTTTGACCCTAAACATATTTTAAACACAAGGCTTTTTGGACATTTTGATGCTGTGAGTGTTATTGACTTTGTGCCTTGGACTATTTTTCTTGTTTTCTTTGTCAGAATCCTCGTTCTCAGTCAAAGGAGTCAGGGGGTAAACTGCAGATTACCTGGGACAACCCCAAACAGTTAGAAGTTTACATAACAAAGCTGCAGTCTGCAGCTGAGAAACTCTCCATCGAGAACAGGAAGTTACGAAAGTGGCATATTGACTTCATCGACAAGGTTGGAGCTGTTATCATACAGAGACAGTAACTAAGAACATGTTTTTGTGAACAATATTCTCCCTCAAAATCTGGCATTACTAACTAAAGTCTTTTTTGTGTGTGCATGTTCACACCACTGGCTGCATTTCTCAGGTGGTGACACTGATGAATGTTGACCTACTGAGGCATCAGCAGAAGTGGAAGGACGGCCTTCAAGAGCTCCGTACTGGCTTTGCCACTCTGGAGGCTCAGGTATTGATTACAGATGGAAGTGTATATGTGCTGCTGTTTCTCACAACCTTTTTTGTGAACATATTGTTGCTCCATATTAAAGTTAGTTAAAATTAAAGACTATAAAGTTTAATTTACACTATAAGTACACATATACAGAAAACATTTAGACAAAGTAAGACAGATCAACATGGAGGTCTGCAGTCACTGCGCAACCAGGTCTAACAAATTAAATGTTATCAGTTGCAAAGCTAATGCAGAACCATTTTTTTTTTTTTTTTTTACAAATAAACAAGTGACACAAAATTATTTTATCATCTATAACCATGAATGTTTTTTTCTGTTGTTCAATAAAACAATTTATATTCCTCATCACTGGAAACCTAAGGCATGTATGTGTGTTTACAGGGCTTCAGGTCTGATGACATGCGGGCGTGGCGTCAGCACTGGAACCATCAGCTGTACAAAGCTCTTGAACATCAGTATCAGACTGGCTTGGAAGCTCTGAACAAAAACTTGCCTGAAATACACATCGACCTTACTTTCAAGTCAGTGCACACAGTTTCAGTTGTCTGCCTCACTGTGTCTCTCTGCCTTGTAGCTCTTTTTTTTTTCTGTGGGTTGTCTTTTTTTTTCTTCCTCTCACATGTTTTTTTCTCCTATCTTGAACCACAAACAGCGACTTCTGACTCCCCCACACCTCTTAATTCTCACACTTGGCTATGTCACCCTTTCTCTCTTCCTCTCTTTCTCTCTCCTACAAAGACTTTATTGATTAGTTTAGATTAAACAATAAAATGTACCTTTTTTTTCATGAGTCCTGCTCTTCTCAATAGGCAGGGCCGTTTACAGTTCCGTCCACCATTTGAGGAGGTGCGAGCACGCTATTTCAGGGAGATGAAGCGTTTCATCTCTATCCCAAACCAGTTCAAAGGGGTCAGTGCCCCGGGGGAGGAGCTTATCTTCAACATCATGATTGAAAGAAATGCTTCTGGGTTCCTCACCATTTTCACCAAGGCCGAGGACCTCTTCAGCCGCCTGCAGGCTGTACAAGACAAGTTCAAGGTGTTTGAACAACACATGATTGTGTCGCTAATAATGATTATGATGATAATTCATTTTTGAGATGTGAAGACAATGTGAGGACAAATAACGTAAAGAAGTAAAGAAACGATTGCGTACTTTAGACTCTTTAGAGATGAGTTGAGCTTGGCCTCAGAAGTCAAGGTTTGCTCAGTTCTAAAAGCTGTGAAATACAAATTGATCACTAATTTGTTTTACTGGTTAAATTATAGTTTGTTTATTTAAGCTCTTTTGGCTTTGCTCTATTGCTGTATTTCAACCCTGATCCATGTTAGTGTTAACATCTTATTTTATTTATTGAAGCATTGTAACGACCTATTACTGTGCGGGTTTCTACGACAGATGGATCTGTCATGCACCACTATTCATGGAATGAGCATTTGTAGTTTATATTGTAAGCATTTCCACTTATTGCTACACTGGCAGTGAGGACTTTGTGTTACATTCTCCCTTTTGTCTGTAGCCATGCATATCTAAATCGTTGGGGGAAGCCCTCAGCGAGCACCGAAGTTGTCTTTTACCTCCCCCAGTCTTTAGTTCTGTTTTTATTTAGTCATTTATGTCGTGTCTAGGCCATGTAGTTTCTGTCAACTTTAGCCCAGACACATTTCAAAATAGGAAATATGCACTGCTCCTAACCACACTGTGATTCTGTTCGTGTGTGTGCATGTGTTGTAGGAATGGGTGGTGCTGGGCCAGGTGGATTTAGAGAAGTTAGTGGAGAAACATCTGAGTTCTGTCCTGGACTGGGAGAGAAATTTCAAGGCCCTGAAAGCCAAAGGGAAAGAGTCCGAACGTCTACCAAGGTACAAATCACAAATAATTGCGTGATCACAACAAGCAAGATTATAATAACATTCATGCTGATGTGATAGAAAGGTAAACATGGCAAAAACATAACATTTAGGGGAGGTTTTTAAGGTAGGTTTTAAGGTAGGTTCAGTTCTTAAGGTGAAAATTACAATTTAAGGTTATTCATGCCCCAACAATTGAGTTCCTGTGTCTGGTCCTCTGCTTTTTCAGTCAGGAGAAGGTCGACTGTATAATAGTCAACTGTGAACCTGTAAAAGCCATCATCGATGACCTTATCCAGAGGCTGTTTGACGTGCTGCTCTTATCACTTCGGAAGTCTATACAAGGTAAATGCAGACACCTTGCAGTATGTATATTTTTACTTGTATTTCAGTGGAATCAGTGTAGTTTACATCAGTTACAAGCCAGATGTTTTTCTGATTT
The DNA here is from genome assembly GCA_900323345.1 of Pseudochromis fuscus. NCBI lineage: Eukaryota > Metazoa > Chordata > Actinopteri > Pseudochromidae > Pseudochromis > Pseudochromis fuscus. Next base: position 28,945 of record OOFC01041094.1, on the reverse strand, counting down.
TGTCTTGTTTATTTCTGTAATTTTGTTTTCCATTCTTTAGACCACATGACAATCCTACTGCTCTCACTTTCTCTTTTGTTTTCTTTATGCATATCCCCCTCTTCCTTCTTTCAGCCCACACACAAGCCATAGATAGTTTTGTGTCAGAATCAATGGAGACCCTGTCCAATCGACCAGAGAGCATGGAGGAGATTGGTGCAGCCAAAGGAAAATATAACCACATACTCTCCCGCAAACCCGAAGTAAGACATACACACTCCTAAACTCCTGGCTTGGAATTTCCCTGAATCATAGAGCTAGTGCTTTAGGCTTGCACAAGTTTTTTCTTACCCTCTTATCTGTGATCACAAAGGTTACTTTGTCAATAGAGGTTAGTTTTTTGCCAGTCAAATCATTTTGCTACCTGCCAAATAATTATCATCAGTTATAAATCTGTTTCTATTTGTGCTGTGTGTCATGTGATATTTGATTTTTGGGTTATTGCTTTGTATAGTATTGGAAATAAACTAACTAATACTTGTGTGTGTGTGTAGATTCTGCCTCAGTTCCAATGCGCTGAGGAGAAGAACCGCTTGCTGCGGGCGGTGGCTGGGGCTGGCCTGGACTCTCTGTCCTCACTGAGGGCCAAGTGGGACAAACTGGAGCTGGTCATGGAGAGCCACCAGCTCATGATCAAAGAACAGGTGACACAAAGACAAGAACCCATACACACATGGCATTTAACGTCAGCTTCCTGGTCCTATTTTATTATTCTTTAAACTCTCTTCCTCCCACAATACCTGTGTTTTCCTTCATCCATGTATTCCAATGTTCTCCTCTCGTCACATGCCATTTTTCTTTTTTACCTTCTTTGACTTTGTGTCTGTTCTATTTACTTTCTCATGCATGCTCTCTTCTTAGGTGGAGGTGATGCGAAGCAATGCGGCAGATCGTATCAGTGTCTACAGAGCAGATCTGGAGCGGTTTAAAGCACGTTGGGACCAACTTAAACCTAAAGATGAGATGCTTGAGACTGGCGATCATGCTGCTCTGCTTGCATGTCTCCAGACCATCAGGGACAAACAACAAGAGTTCCAGGAGCTAGAACTTGTGCGCAGTAAACTACTGTAAGTTTATTTTAGTTTGCTAAATTTATATGTTTCTACTATGGAGTGATTCAGGATGGCTAAAGTACTTCATGCTTTGGCAAGAGAATAGCTTAAAATAAATCATTTCTCTGTTGATTGGATTGCTGGTCACTAAATTATATGTGAGAAAATCCACAGGTTTCACTATTGATTTAGAAACACTTGGTCTGTACTTTCTGTTACCTGTAGTAGATTTCATTACTAAGTGATATTTTTTTACTAGATCTTTTTTGTTTCACATGTAAACCTAGAGCGTGACACTTCATATAAATGAATTCCCATTACTTGTCCTTGCCCAATGAGTTTCCACAATAGTTATTCTGCCTACCAGCACAAGCAGATCTCTTATACCTGAATATACCTGAGTTTTCAATCTGTTGTATGAGGCAGCGTTTTCTCACTGGTACTGATGTTTTCATCCGACAGCAATGATGAATGAATAGCTTGTCCGCATACATCTGGTGTTTGTGTATTTACTCTCACTGCCAAAAGAGAAGACAAAGGTTCTGCACTGCAGGTTTAATATTTAATATTTTCACTGATAGAGTTCTATTTATGTACTTAATCTGAAAGCACAAGAAATAATGTGTCATTCATTTCCCCCTTCCAATTACACATCAGCGCTCAGGGCAGTGTGCAGAGCAGCCATCACAGAGTCCTGTAAAAGCCTCTATATGTCTTCTACCTGGAGCTTGACAGTCACAGAAATAAAGATCAGTTTCTCTTCTCTTCTCTTCTCTTCTCTTCTCTTCTCTTCTCTTCTCTTCTCTTCTCTTCTCTCCTCTCCTCTCCTCTCCTAGTGAAGACTGTACCTATTTTGACCTGGACACTCCAGACTTCTCTCTAGCAGAAGAGACAAAAAGAGACATGGAGGAATACAGTGAAATGTGGGGTCTGTATGAGGAGTGGCAGCAGGGCTTCACAGAGAAGGCCCAGGAGGACTGGATCACATTCAGGTAGGGGATTAAAATGGATATATCTTACATACACTTGGAGTTGTTATTATTATTGTTTATCATGACTTTGTGTTTAATCCTGTGTTAATACATTGTTTTTGTTTATTCTCAGGAGTAAGACTTATGTGTTTGAGGAGTTTCTGTTCACATGGCAGGACAGACTAAGGAAGCTGGTGCAGCCCACTGCCATGTCTGTTAAACTACAAGGGGAAGTGGACAAATACAAGGTAGGAAGCATTACAGATAAATAAGTGTACCACTTTTGGGCAAGTCACGAATTTACCAAATTCAAAAGAATTGTTTGTTTTGTAACCTTGTACTCACCAAAACACATTTTTCCTTATTTTATAATTTTTTAACCACACATTACAAGAAAGGCAGCGTCACTGTTGTAATGATTATGATCACATCTATGAAACATGAATTGAATATTTATGCAAAGAGAGAAGCTTTTAGTGTTTTTGTGACTTGATGTTTAATGTTTTTTTCTCTCGCATGTCTAGAATATGGTTCCAGTACTAAAGTATGTACGTGGGGAGCACCTGTCTCAGGACCACTGGTTGGACATGTTCCGCTTGCTGGGTCTCCCAAGAGGGACGACCTTAGAGAGACTTACCTTTAATGACCTCCTTGGTGTGGCAAGTACCATCATAGAGAAGGCGCTGGAGCTCAAGGTTTGTACAAATACATATAGAAACTGGGTGGAAGCACATACATTTGAATATTGCATGGAGAGCACCGCATATTTAAAACCTCCATATGTATGGGAATAGAGTAGAATAGAGTAGAATAGAATAGAATAGAAGATTCCCTTGGGGGAAAGTCAAGGTGTCCAACAGCTCACATAAAATCCACAACAATACAAGTACTTATAAATATATGTAATAAATTGAATATTAAAAAAATGTATGTAAAAGTTTGCATAGTAAAAATACAATAAGAAGTGAGTATGTATGTATGTGTGTATATAGACTTGCATTTTTCCATTGCACACCCAGTTTGAAACATTTGTTCTTATACTTTTCGAGGCATATTTATATACAGTGTGTGACTAAAGAGGTTGATATAGGTGAAGCATTAAAGTGTCTTGAAACTGGTCACAGTTGTTCTTCCAATCATCACATATATATCTCTTGCATAGTTTTATATTTTGCACAACACACATATAACATCTACATATTCCCAGATTGTAGTGGTGTAGAGAAAATTTATCAGGGGCACACAGGTCGTGCAGATGTAAAATCTCTTATCACCCCCAGAGGCGTGATGCGTGTGTGTGTGTGTGCGTGCGTGTGTGCATTCATGTAGGATTTGAACAGTCGTGCTCAGGCTGAGGTGACGATCAGAGAAGCCCTGAGGGAGCTGGATTTGTGGGGAGCTGCAGCTACCTTCACCCTCACTGAGTACACAGACAGCAGTGGGCGCAGTCTCACCCTCATCAAGGACTGGAAGGATATAGTTAACCAGGTAGACATATAGTAAACATGAGCACAAAACACACTCTTGCTACAGGATGTTACAATATCACACTGACACCACTAAAGTTTGATCAGTAAAGTAAATTACAAGACAAATAAATGCATAAATTTCAAATTACCCACAATTTATTCAAAGTGATTATAGGTTTATTAACCACAGTGACCATAACCCACTTGGTACAAGGTAAAAGAGAAACTTGTGTTGCTGGCACACAGCATCTGCCTTCTGTTTTCAGTAACTGCTTGTCAGTAATAGTGTCTAATATTCCTGTCATGTGTAGTAAGAGGCTATAAGATTGCCTCTCTGCACATAGTCTTCTGTAAACACAAGTCACTGTCATCCCCATTCAGCCTGATCTTGCTGCACATTTGTTCTGCTGTAGTTAAACAAACTTTTCAATCTTTAGCTTCCTTGACAAAAGAGAACGCCATAAAGTAGAATACAGGCCGTCAAAGGCTAATTTAAAGGTGCACTCTGAACAGATTTTATTAAGCCATTAACACAGTAGTTAAAATGTAAAAGGAGATTTTATTAGAAAAATCAGCACAGATAACTGAAGTGTTTTAAGAAGAGTGAAACAGATTACAACTTTCCCTACTGACTCATATTGTGAGCTTTTAAATCACTTTATTGATAAGGGGGCATATAACAAAAAAAAACCATTTCTCTAGAGTCCTTGGGGAAAACAGTGGCCAAAAATGAATCACTACTCGATTACTGAATGATTTTCTGTAATTTACTGTGTAGGATGTATTTATATTTAAATTCTTAGAAAGTTGTCTCTACAGATGAGAGCATAAAAGCTTAAAGTCTGTATATGGAGTGGTGTTTTTTTTAGTTCATTTATCTGTTAATATCATTATTTACATCGTCAGAATTTGCCCAGGTTTTATTGTTATTGTTAAATCTATTTGATGCAAGTCCATTAAAGGAACTCACTTCTAGTGATTGCTTGGTTAAGAGACCTGGAAAACACAAACATGTCTTCAGAAAAATCCAGGCATATCTACTAGCACCAATAAATGAAATCTGGAGGATTAGCAAACACTGGGTTTATCACTGCTCTCTGCTCATCCAGGTTGGAGATAACCGCTGTCTGCTACAGTCTCTGAAAGATTCTCCCTACTACCGAAGCTTCCAGGACAAGGTCAGATCAAAGGCCTGAGTCCATGAATAAACTTGTTGGAATATTGAAGTGTTTATATTTATTTTTTGGAAAAAGTAATTTCCTCTGACTCTCGGTCAGGCATGGTATTTGACTTATTTTGCTGCATGTCTTTTGTAATTTGTGATTCACCCATCAGTCAAGATCGAATCCCCATTGAAGCAGACCAATGTTACAATCTTAACTGTGCATATCCAGGTCAGTCTGTGGGAGGTTCGTCTTTCAGACTTGGACGAGTACCTGCTCAGTCTGAATGCCATCCAGAGACGCTGGGTTTATCTGGAGCCTATTTTTGGACGCGGAGCCCTGCCCCGAGAGGAGGCCCGCTTTAAACGGGTTGATGAAGACTTCAGGTACAAATTTGATTAAGTGTGAGCACTTAAGGAGTGAAACACTATCAGTTGGAAGTCAATACAAGAACACACTGAAATCTCAAAGTTAGCAAAGCCCTTCTATGTATATCCACTGTCAGATTGTAAACCGGTATTATGGTATTTTTTGCCTGTTGCACAGCACATGTTTTGCTGTATTATTCACATTCTCTTCAAGTTGCAGGTTTGTTATAGTTGATGATCAGTGGGTGGTAGTGTACCTTTTGAGGGAAGACGTGGACAAATAAAACATATACTATATACTGTAAAACCCTTTCCCCACATGTGTATCAGGTCTATAATGTCAGACATCCAGAGGGACAACAGAGTGGTTTCTCTGAGCTCAAGGGCTGGCATCAGAAGCTCCCTCGTCACCATACTGGATCAGCTGCAGCGCTGCCAGAAGTCACTCAATGAGTTCCTGGAGGTACACACATGCTTTTCTGTTTCCAAAGACGTGTACATTTTTTTTAACACAGATTTCAAGCATCAGAATTTCTTTTTTAATGCTTGAATGTGGTTATTGCAGGAGAAGCGTTCGGCCTTCCCAAGGTTTTACTTCATAGGGGATGATGATCTGTTAGAAATTCTTGGACAAGCAACAAACCCAAGTGTCATCCAGTCCCACCTCAAGAAACTCTTTGCAGGTCAGAGACTTTTGTTTTGTTATGTTCTGCTCTTTATTCTGTTTATGTTTTGGTTGTATCACAGCATATTCTGTTGTACAATAGCGGTGTTCTACATGTGTATCTTCTGTACAGGTATCCACAGTGTTGTGTTTGATGAACAGTGCCAGCACATTACCGCCATGTGTTCACTGGAGGGAGAAGTAGTGCCGCTCAGGAACCTTGTGCGCATTTCCAGCCTTGTGGAGGTAAAGCTGTTATGAAGTTGTTACTGGTTTGAATTAGAGGTGCACCGATCAGGATTTTTTAGGCTGACCACCGATGACAAGAAATTTGGATCTGCCGATACCGATCACATATAAATGCGTATTTTGCCCAAATTAATAATATACTGCTGGCCTAAATGTATAAGCCTATTGTTATGAATTAGAACTTGTAGATGATAAAAACATATTCAAATAAAGCCACCAAAATAAACCGTAAACATTTATTTTATTAAACTGACTTTGTTTAGCCAGCAAGCTATGTTTTATCAAACAGGTTGCTGAAAACAGTGTGTTGCCTACAAACCATTGAGAATGTACACACGTCACATGATTGGTCCTTTTGATTGGGTCATTTTGCCGATCACCAATATTGCCAATCAGGCCATGATCGGCTGATCGTGATCTGTTCACCAGTTGATTGGTGCACCTCTAGTTTGAATGTGTATTCTGTGGTGTATTCATTATTGGATGGATGTTTGAGTGTGTTCAAAACAGATCATATTGTAAAGGTTTTTATATGTTGTCTTTATTTGTACCTCTGTTTGTGGATATGCATAAACAGTTTGTCTTCATCCTAGGTGTGGTTAAGTGAGCTATCTGTGGAAATGAAGGAGACACTGAAGCACCTGCTGCATGAATGTGTGTTAGCCGGGAGGAAAGGGGAGGTGGACCCCTCGCGCTATCCATCACAGGTGCAGACTCTCGATTATGTAGTTTAAGTTTTTGATGGTACAGGTTTTTTTTAAACTGTATTACTTAAATTTCTGAAAGCTGCTGTGCTAATTATGTTTCCTGAATATATACTTTGTTTAAGTTGAGAATTACTTTCTCAGTCTCACTGAAGGCAATGTGACCAATGACTCAGGAGCATAACTCATAACTTCCTAATTCAGTTTTAAAGAACTGAAGTGTTTAAACTTTTTGGTGCAGATCTTATGTCTTGCTGAGCAAATCCAGTTTACTGAAGATGTGGAGAGAGCTCTAAAAGAGCAGAATTTACAGCAGCTGGAGCTCGAGCTTAATGGCAAACTGGAACACTACACTACAGTGGACACCACCTCTGATGACCAGCCTAATGCAGGTAGGGTTTGTGCATGTGCATTGGCGTAACCTTTCCCAGAACTGTACTATCTGTGGAAATGAAGGAGACCCTGAAGTACCTGCTGCATGGATATGGACGGGGACGGCAGTGGCTCAGTGGTAGAGTGGTTGTCTATCAACTGAAGGGTCGGTGGTTCGAATCCCACTTCTCCTCGGGCAAGACATTTTACCCACCTTGCCCCGTATGAATGTTGAATGAATGGTTTGGTGGTGGTCGGAGGGGCCGTAGGTGCAGACTGGCAGCCACGCCTCCGTCAGTCTGCCCCAGGGCAGCTGTGGCTAGCTTAGCTTATCACCACCGGTATGAATGAATAATGGTTTCTGTGAAGTGCTTTGAGTGTCTAGAAAAACACTGTGTAAATCCAACCATTGTTATTATTATTATGATAAAAATGAGGCCAGTGCGGAAAAGTGCAATACTCCCAACGGCCACTAGGTGCTGGCTCCAGAAAAACTGTGGCTTCTATTGACTTCAATTAAAAAAATCATCTCATTGTCTATTAATCTTTCCCAGAGTTCATTCTGGTATCATTAGCTAAAGCCAATAGTTAAGTAGATATGAGGCTTCAAAATGAGGAATATTTAGGGGCGTGGTTAGTTTGATTCTCCAATGAGAACACTGCTGAGCAAAAGGCACTTTCTGTTTCAAACACACCAAAATCAACCTTTCCAGTGTTAAATGATGGGAAATGCCACGTTTGCTTGTGACCGTGGGGACTTCCTCAGGCATCAAACATCTCACACTCTGCTCCAGCGATCTATCACAGTTATGCTACATTCATTGAACCGAGGCTCTGGTCTTAACAAAGCAAAGTGGAGCGAATATACAAACCATTACACCCCCACTAATCAAATTCTCACATACAGCATTCCTGCTGTCAATGCTCAGTATACACCTGGAGTTTGCAAGAATTTATTTCCCCTGTTGCTTGCAATGGAGGTGCACGCATTCATTTTGTTTGTTTGTGCAGATACAGGCATCTTTCACAGTCTGAACCTGTTTCACACCCCTGCCATTCTGCTCGTGGCAGCCAGCACCAGCAGTCCCAGCCTGGAGGGAGTTGTTTGTTTGAAGGAGGCGGTCGATGGCGCAGATTGCCCAGCGAGGCTGTAATTACACTGAAATCTAAAATGGCAGCACTTGGAAACGGATGAACTGGTCAATAAGTCACACTGCAGCCTTCCAGTGTGAACCCCGCGTTCACACATCTGGCAATTTTCACCTCTCGGCACAATTAATACTTGCAGAGTGCAGACAGCAGCAATTGATTGTTGTGGTGTTAACTGAAATATTAAGTTGTCTTAGAAATCAGTGTAAAGGTTTGTGTGGGTTGTGGCGATTGCTCATATTTCCTTGAATGTTTTTTTGGAGGAGGGAGATAATTGGGGGCTGAGGTTGTGTAGTTTTGGTGTCTGTGTGTATGTGTGTTGGGTCTGTTAGTGGTGGGATGAGAGAGAGCAGTCAATTAAGTTTAGTTCAACATCCTTTGGACCAATAAGGATGTGTGTATTAACTGTTGTATTATTTTTATATAATGTTTTATGTTGTCAGTCAATAGGATAAGACACATTTACTTTAGGAACATTTTTATCTTGACAATCTTACAGCTAAAATAATAGTGTATTTATTGTTACATTTGTGAATTATTTGTTATTGCAGTTTGCAGAAAAACTACCATTACTACCATAACCTCAGATAGTGACTGGGGCCTTTAATAATCTCAACTGCAGAAAGTACGAGGCCTCTGTTTGAAGGAGGCGGGCCTTGATTTCTATTTTAATCCATTTGATAAATTGAATTTGTCATAAATTATATTCTCACTTCATCTTACCATTTCAAAATAAAATAATTCAAGTGTTTTACCACACAGAAACTCTTAATTTCTTAAAAAGGGCTTTTATTGTGAAATATCTGCTGCCACACTATGTGTTTCATGTATGCGCTGCTGTTTTTTCCCCTGTTTTTTTTTTTTTATCTCTACATGAATGCAAAAAAATATATATATTCTCACTTCATCTTACCATTTCAAAATAAAATTATTCAAGTGTTTAACTGGACAGAAACTGTTACTTTCTTAAAAGGGGCTTTTATTGTGAAACATCTGCAGCCACACTATGTGTTTCATGCATGTATGCACTGCTGTTTTTCCCCCATTTTTTCATCTCTACATGAATGCAAAACAAAATCTTTACAAGGAAGGAGGCGACTGCTTTGCCAAGTATCAGTTTCAGTGTATATAGTGTCTGTAATCATATTTTTCAATGTAAAGTACAGGAAGTGCACCTTTAGAAATGATGAAAATACCACCAGTTTATTTCATAAAACATCACCAGTGTAGCATTTAGCAAATATTCCCTGCAAGTGTAATTCTTCAGATGGATGCAGGTACACAGACAAGTAAACAAGCATGTACATGAACTGCCCCCTGATTGGCCTCACATGGATCATCATGACACAGTGTCCATGTGCAGACCGGCAGAGGCCAGTAAAACCAGGGCACTACCAACCATCACCACCCAACACTGGCCTCTAATTCCCCTCCTCCTCCTCCTCCTCTCCTCTCATCACAGAAGACAACTGGGACACAATCTGCCTCCCAGATACAAAAGTTGTCTGGAGAGATGGACCTTTCTTTTGCTCAGCTCTCTGTAGATTTATTGTAGTGTCTCTTCTGCTGTTTCTCAGTCTGTGTTCCCACGCATTGTTCGAAATGATGATGAAATCTTATAGAAGCACAGCCGCAGCTTTACTTCCAAGGAGGCTAATAGTGCAGAACTTAAGCCTTAACTTTACATGAAAAAATGAAAACATCTGAAAGGTCTTACAAAGCATTTGATCTGCAGCTCTGTGAAATTTTCTTTAACAATCTGAATTTTTAGGAGACACGTCAGCTCATCCTTCCCCAGAACTCATTCATACTTCAAATCAAGACTTCACTTCAGTATTGTACAGTAAGTCCCCTGAGAACGTGGATGCATGCATTATGATTTTAATGAGTTTAGCAGTCATCCGTGGCTTAAACAGAGTCTCCATGGTTTTAACCTGCTTATTATTCATGACTTCCTGGTTGTTCAGATTATGCCTTGTTTCTCCACAAATTTGAAATAACCGCATGAAACAGTGAATTCAAGCTTGTGTAAAACTCCACCGAGCGACAATTAAACCGGCTTCTTTTAAGATATCACTTTTCTCTCCTCCCGCCTCGACAAGGCGCCTTTCACCCGGGTCGACCTTGTCCTTGTATCTCAGCTACTTAACCGACACCAGCACATTGTTACAGGAGCACAGATGTCCGCTGAAAGGGCCGGAGGGCGAAGCAAGAGAGCATCACAAAATGGAAAGGCTTATTTATTTATTTGCTTGTTTATTTATTTTCTCTGTCACTGCCATGTCGTCTGAGAGTGGAACATGGCAGCGGTGGCCCGAGGGAAGGGAAGAAGATTTGTGGAGGAGGATGCTTGAGTGAATTCAGCAGAGCGGAGGCTGACCTCTTTGACACATACAGTACATCCAACAGAAGCAAATCCTTGTTGTTAGTGTTGCTAGGGTTGCAAAGGGGCAAAAATTTTCAGTAAATTTCCGGTAAATGTCTGAATTTTGGAAATATTCCAAATTGGAAACTTTCTTTGGGAATTCATGGGAATTTAAGTTCTTTGTTCAGACATAGAATATGAATGGTGTTTTTTACCTTGTTCGACAGTTTCGGTGAAGCGCTGTCACCTTCCTCAGGAGCGTCTGACAGCTTGTGACGTGTCAGCCGGCGGATGTTGACAGCCGGCACCATTCATATTCTATGTCTGAACAAAGAACTTTAAATCTCTAACTAAGAAGACATAATGAATGTTTTTGAGAATTTATAGGAATTTAAGGAAATTAACTGGAAATTGTGGGTAATTTACACAAATTGTGTCATATACAAATAACAAAAAAGCTTGTAAAAACACTCTGAACAGAACAGAACAACTGAACTGAACAGAAAAAACTGAACAGAAATATAGTTGCTAAACAACTGGGATTGTCTTCAAAATATTTTACAATTGATGTATAAATTCTTGTATGGTTACAGAAAACCATCTTGCAGGAGAAACAGCATCACATTTGAGGGAGCTATAATAAGCTAGCCTCTTAAATGGTCAATGAAATGAAAACTAGCTTACACATTTAGCACCTAACTTACCGGCTAGCTAGCTACTAATACATTTTTATTTAAGTTTTGCAAGTTAAACAGTAATACCATTATAGATCAAATATATTTACCCCATAATATTGAAAAAAAACTTACTTGACTTTATATAATCCACAGGTCTTGTGCTTTGGGCTCTAAAGTGGCCTCCAGGGTTAAAGCAATGTGCAAGTGATGGAGGAGGCACAGTGCATGCAGGGGGCATGGCCTCAAATGATCAAGGAGTGCACTTGCATTAAATCTGGTTGTTTTAGCTAAAATCATGCTACAAAATATTTTCCCCAACTATATTTAAGTTCCCTGTTGATGGCCAACCTTCAATTTTGTAAATTCCCATAAATTCCCGTTAATTCCCATGGAAAGTTTCCAACTTTGAAAATTCCCAGAAAGCATTTTTATAATATTTACAGCATGCCACCTGGGGAAAATAATGCAAATTGGAAGAAGCACAGGAGTAAATCAAAATACATCACATAAGATGCAGTGAAGAAATACAATAACTTGTAGTTTTTATATCTTCCTTTCTTCAACTGTCCAGTCCACTTCATCTACATATGTAAGGAAGTTTCTGGCAAGGTGCGACAGATGGTACTGTCACCTGGAGTGCTTGCGTAATGACAGATGGCCACCTGTACAGGGTTCGTCTCACAAAAGTAGTTTGGGCTTTCTATTATGTGTTACATATTGGAACTGTGAGTGAAACTGGCTAAAGCTGCCACACTGTTCTCCTTCGAGCTTGCTAAGGAGATTACCGAGCCAAATCTAGTCGAGCTGCTGATCAAACGTGTCTGCTGCCACCAAATACAGATACTTGAAAATCACTTTAATCAGGGCGCGGAGGGATAATCCTAGTAAGGGAATGCTACACACACAAGTTTACGAACTCATCTTCGATATGGAAATGTCATTAATTCCACAGTCGGTTTAACAAAATCACGTCGGTTAGCGCTTTCAAGGTTTTTTTGTCGGGGCAGAAACCTGTAGGATACAAATACGACTGGACTGTGCTTGCAATTGCGGGGCAGGTAAAAACACAAGTCAGTAATTTGATATCAACACAACAGGAATATAACATAAACATCATTACTTGAGCATACTTCGAATTATATGAAGGTACATGGCGAAGGGAATTAACTAATTATAAGGCAGCTGTCTCTCATTCGTTTACTATAAGAGAGGATTTATGCATTTTCCACATCCTGCAGCAATAAAATGACACAAACATAAGTCTCCTTTTAGACAAAAAAAGATGGACTTCCTTTTGTTTTGACATCTCAAATTGATACTCTCGGCATAAGGTGTTCACAGGAACATCTGTTGTAGTGTTTGCATGTACTCACTGTGTTGAATAAACCCCATTAAGTCCATACAATCACCTCTGAGCTCAGAGGTCTAACAAAAGAAACTGCAGATCATATATCTCCTTGCAGCCTCCCTTTTATTGTCTCTCTCTAGTAAAGTGGGGTGGGCTCCTTAGAGAGCTGTCATCCATTGCCATCCATTATCTCTCCGGCTAGCTGTGGATGGCTGAGCACCGTCATCCCGTGGAGCACAGTGGGACTCGGGGTTAGCAGGGCTCCCAGTCAAGACGGTTTCTCTTGCACCACCGTAAGCCTCCCGGCGGACGGCACCATGCTGGTGGAGAGATGACATCCAGCCCGCCTCCTCTTCCACCTCCCACTAACCCACAAAGAGCAGTTAACTCACTGTGGAGTCTGTCCATCGCCTCTGTTTATCAAACTGCAGATATTTGGTAAATGATGTCCCCATTTCAAGTTCATCTCAGTTCATCTGGCCTAAAGATTTTATCCAAACACACATAGACTCCATATATTACATTAGATGGGCTTGTTTAGATGTGGTTTACATATCTCAGACATCACTACATGTCCATCAGATGAGATGTAGGTTAGAGAAGTTGCTGCATCATCTTGTGCTTAAAGGGGGCATATTATAGAAAATCCACTTTTTTGAATCTTTTATATGTACTGTTTGGTATGTGGCTTACCTCCAAGTCCACTGACTGTGAGATTTTAAAACCACCTCATTGTTGCGTGAGCTGCTTGAAGAGAAATACCTGGGGTAAAACGAGCCGATCTGGATAGACAGCATCTGACAGACAGTACATTAGCCAATCCCTGGAGAGTATCCCACGTGGTCTCCCTCAGCGTTGGATGCGTAGGATCCGCCTTCTTGGATTTCTCCTTTACAAGAGAAGTTTGGTCGTGACATGAGTGCACCCAAAACTCGGTTTTAGGTTGTAAAAGCTACACATTTCGTTACACAGGCCTCACAGCGGAGTAGATTCATCTCTTTTTCGATTACTCGCATTGCGCCGGTTTCCTGGTTACAGCGATGGCGTCATTACATCAGTGCATAGCAACGGAGAGGAGCACCTTAAAGCGACAGGCAGCAGAAATCAGCCTATTCGTAGTGGACCTGTCACAGAGTGTTTTTGAGGCAGACTAAAATACACAATCAAAGCAGAGTTTCACCAAGAAACTTCACAAACATGTTCAGTATCAGACTTATTTAAACTAGCTGAAAACAGTATAATATGTCCCCTTTAAAGGGCGTAGAAGCAGTCATAGCTTGTTTGAATGTTGTTTTTACTCTTGAGGCAATGTTAAGATAATATCACAGCACAGCAATCCATTTTTACAGACAACTATCATTTCACCATTAAGTAAATCTGAGTTTGTATCTCTATGGTGATTATGCCTCATTGTAATTACTGCACAGCCAAAATAATTTTCCATGGAAAACCCCCTTCAGGATGTTAATGAAGTGAGCGGCACTCCCGGGAGTGGGAGACAGAGGATGCAGCAAGGAATGCATGATTAATCCCTGAAACGCCTCTGGAATGCACCTCATCGGTCTCCATCCAGTTTCACATCAAAGAACTCAAAAAGAAAACAGTGTGCGTGTCCCAGCAGTATCAATGCCCTTGATGTGATTAATAATCAGTGATGCTGCATGTCTTACTGTTGCTCATAAATCTTTGAAGATTATCATGTTCCCACATTGGTAATAATCATGTAATTATTTCGTTTTGGTGGCAACTTGCGGCTTGATACGATATCAGCTTTAGGATCCAGTTGGAGTTCATAATTTAGCAAAAAACACAACACTAATTCAGAGGAAGCCACAAAGTTTGTGCAGACTGCATCTTGGATTTTAAAGATTGCAATTTGTCATTCTTTGTAATCACACATTCTCTTTGTTCGGTGTTTTGGAAACTTTAAGGAATTCAACATCCACCCCAATGATCAGAGCTTTGAACTGCGGGAAAAATGTTCAGTATGAGGAATCCCAATGAAATATTCATTAAGAGCGCAGCGACTGGAGACTAGAAGTTTGTGAATTATGTCCAAAAGTTAGTAAATGAATCCCACACACTTGCTTGACATTTTAAGTGGGTCAGCCGGAAAATGTTTAGTGCACTACTTTAATGATCCATTTTTATATTATATTCTGGTTCTGGGAATTTCTCTGTTCTTTACAGCATCGTAGAGCATAGTGCTTAAATAACCTGTCAGACTTGTATATGGTTTGTTTTCTCATATTGTCCCAGAATGCACTGCTCTGTCTGCACTGCTCTTCTTCCCGTCTGTCAACAGACGGTAGCCTTTCACGAAATGAAAAGGTCTTTTGGATTGAGGCATTTGTTGCCCTCTATAAAAATAATATCTGAGATTTATTGGCATGTCTATTTGGGCTCCATTTTTCTTCACATCTGCGCTGGTCTGCCGATTCGATTCGATATGATAACTTGATGCATCACAATGCGTCAAATACATTTTTTAAATCAAAGCCATATAGGACATTTGGCTTGGCAGAATTAATTAAGATGATGTATAGTCCAATATAATACAGTTTTCTGTATTACATCATATGGTGAAGTTTTTATCTAAAAATACAAGTAGTAATTGAGTCTAAACACAGCAGACAACAGTAGTTGTCTACAATTTAGAGCATTTCCTGTGCATGACAGTTCACATGGAGCATCCATCAAACAGGTGCAAGTGTAGAGGTACATCTGTGTGTGTGTGTGTGTGTGTACACACTACACGCGGACCCGCGGGTCACTGGTGGAGCAGCTCCGTCAGTAACCGCGGGCCCGCGCACTCGAAACGTAAAGTTAAACATAAACGAGCAGGGCTAACGATGGTAGCTAACGGTTTCAGCTAACAGTGTTAGCAATGAGGGAAGTTAATGACCACCCCCTGCTATTGCTCTGGTGAGTATGCGATTCGTGAATGACGTAAGAGACCCGGATGAGACAAGAGTTTATCATAGGCCGAGATCAAACGAAATTTTACGAGCGACATAATTACGTTATGATCGATTATGGTACGCAATGCATTGATTATTTGATTAATTTCAACACCTCTAAACATACACACACTCAGAAATGCTTTAATGAATTGTTTTTGTTCACATCACAGCCACCTTGGTTAATGGTGTGTAGTGTCCACAGCTACTGAGAAAAGAGCTGCAGGTTTCACCTCCCATTACATTGTTTTGAGGAGCTGTCAGAGCATGGACACAAAAAAAAATCATTAGAGTGACTTCAAAGTTTACCATTGACCCTAACAATGGGTGCAGCTGTTGTAAAGTAAATGATGTAGAAAAGTTAGACTAGCTGTGATGGTGATATATTTCACACTAAACCATTTTGTGAGGCAGAGCTATTGTTCACATCTGCAGGGTCAACAGGACAAATCAAAGCCTGCCTGGGGCTAGCATAATGATAACTGTTGTAAATGATAGGCTTGCTTGGACTTTGTACTGGCCGTCGGTCAGGTTTTCATACTGGACCCAGTGCAGAGGGGTTTTTGGTCACTTCATCTTTGGCCATAACAACATCACAGGAACGCAAGGTAACACAGTTTTCTGTTTTCCGGCTCTAAGTGGTACTTGGTGTCCCTGGTGCCTGTATCTTAAAAAGCCAGACATACACAGGCACACATAAGCATGCAGACCTCCAGCAGTAAGCTGACTCACAGACCGCAGCAGCACAAGCCAGGCTCATATTGTCTAAACACATGCCAAGCAGTTACTCAGCTGAGTCTGTCTTAACGGCTCCAAAATATTGATTTCTTTTTTTTCTAAGTACAGTTGTAATGTGTTTATTCACACGTAGCTTATATGTTCGCACACAAACAGCAGCGGTGTCACATAAATCAAACATCTGTACGTAATTGGCCTCCTAATGGAACGGGCTTGTATCGATTTATGAAACTAAGTGGACCTCTCAGTTCAGACGGGGCCAAAATGGAGTTTTAATGACTCTCTTCATCTGTGGTCCTCTTGTGTGTCACTGAATTGTAATCTTCAGAACCATACAGGCGACAACAACGTAATATTATTTTTTTTAGTGATATACACATCATGCACGTTGTGGATGGAGAGGTGTTGCTATTGTCAAACTCTGAATGGAGCTGGTGTTATTTTTGTCTAACAGCTGAGCTGTCTGTCAAAATTTCCCGCTGCACAGTCAAATCCAAGGTTGTCGAGCTCACAGCAGTCTGCAGGAGACAAAATCAGGGTTTTAAAAATGTCATTTTTGTCTCTATTGATGTCTGTGTTTCTTTTCTTTCCTGGAAGACATGAGCATGTGCAGTCTATGAATACAAATTTCCCATCTTGGGACAATAAAGAGTGAGAAGAGAGATTTCAGCAAAAATAAAAATCCCAGAGTGCCAGTGTCTTGAAATAAGACAGAATAAGGCACTTTGCAGCTATGGGATCAAGAAAATAGCCTATCATTTTAGAAAGTGCATAAAGGTTGTTCTGTTTTTACAGAAAAGTTCTTTGGACTGAACTCGAAGTTGCTGTCTCTCAGGCAATTATTTCCAATCTGCTCAGGAAATTGCAATCTTGAGCTTTGTAAAGGCATCTTTATCCACTTTTTTTTTCTCTTGAGCTCCTTAAACTGTCAAGTAATTTTAAGATTTGAAATAATAATATGCAGACAATGCCAACAAGAGTTTTGGCTCCGGGAACTTGTGTTGGCTGTCAACCACAACTCCCTCCCTCATTTAGACACTCCTGCTCGTTAATTGGCCTCGCCATCGACAGCACCGCTGATCTTAAAGGGTCTGGAGGCTGTTGTGGCTGCCGAGTGTGTTTGATGACGGGCCTGCGAGCCTGTTCGAGCAGGCGCTGTAAGAAAACTCACGCCCCTGACCACCGAGTCCATCCATTACACTGACAGCTTGACGAATGCGTCAGGAAGTTTAATTAGAGTTTGTATTGTTAATATCACGTGTGTGTTTGATGGTGTTATTACCTCGGGGTGTGATCCGATGTGATTACTCACAGCTTTGATAAGCGATGTGATGAAATGTTATTTTCTTGCACGAGTGCGGCAGGTAACAAGCATTCCCACAGGACAGATCATTGATCACGGTGTTCACTTTATGACTGAACGGATTCCAGTCAGTTGCAATTCAACAACAACAACAACAAAAAAAAAAAAAAAAAGGCTGCAGGCGCTCGGAGCTGCCAGCCTGTCTGTCACTTGTCCAACATTCTTGGCTGGAAGAGAAGTGATAGACAGGCAGCTGGTCCCTGGCTTGTCAAACATGTTATCATTAACTTCTTTGCCTCTTTCTTGCCAGTATGGTAATGGTACTGGGCTGGAAGGAAATTAAAAAAAAAAGCTAATTTTATGCTATTGGTGCATGTGAACAAAGATGTTGTTTCAGTGGTGGATGAAGAACACCCACTTTGTTGATTTCTGCCAGACTGACAGTTTGTGTCATCATTCTGACACTTTTTGCTTTATCTTCATTGCACTGCGACGTCTTTTTAGTTTTTAAAAATAGCCTAGTTTTTGAAAGTTTTACACACAATGTTCTTTTGTTTGGCTGTAATCAAATGGAGAACCACGCAGAAGTTATTTTTAAGACACAGTGAGGCAGATAAAAACTTACAGATGCTCCTTTTCCACCAAGAAAAACCAGGTGCTGGTTCGGTCCTTGTGTTTAGTCGGTTCAGATGTGGTTCCTCGTAAGAACTGGTTTGCTTTTCTGTTGGCAGGGAGCCAAGTTGGAGCCACTTCATTGCATCACCATTTTAGTCATTTTCGGCCGACCACTGGTGCTCCGTCCCTGCTCTTTCTTATGGTCCCTCTAGTCTTTATTGAGTTTTTCAGTTTATTAGGGAGTTGGTCAAAGCTCTGCTCATATCCAGCTGCAGCCACCTCCCTCTGACTCCTCTGAAGACCGCCTTGGTCTTAGAGGCTCCCTCCAACTTTCCCTGGACTTCGGCGCCAAGAAGCACTGGGTCTCCTCATCAGACCATTGCTGCTTTCACCCTTTACCACCTGAGCCTCCAAATGTCCACCTGGACTTTTTATGCTTATTTTGATTTCAAATTCAAATTTAACCTGCAAAATCTAACATTCATGTGCAGTTGCGGTGTTTTTGTTCACTAAAACTCTAAAATCAAAATCCGTTTTTGTGTTTTTCTGCTATTCTTGCTTCGTCCTCACTCTTACAACATGTAGTGTATAGTAAATCAGCTGTTTTGCCGGCTTTTGAGAGAGGCGCTTGTGTAATTACCGTAATAACACCATATTCACTGTAAAGTGCAACATCTCAGCTCTCGGGAACTGTTGGAATTTTTCTGATTGCGCAAACCGTGACGTAATTATGGTAATCCAAAGACGCATGTGCAGACCTGTTGCCGACAACATGCTAGCAATTGTGTGTCGCGCTTCCACTTAGCTTTAACTTCTCCTCCCGTCCTCGTGCTTATCCACATTTCCCACGGAGATAAGTTCAAGTGCTCCCACTAACCTCTTCCCTTGTTTCTCTACCTGTAGATGTGAAGAACCTGGAGAACTTTCACCTGGTGGAAAGCGTCCAGGAGCAGGTCAACGCGGCGCTGCTGGACTACATCATGTGCAACTACCCGCAACAAACGGACAAGTTCGGCCAGCTGCTGCTCCGGCTGCCCGAGATCCGAGCCATCAGCCTGCAGGCGGAAGAATACCTTTACTACAAACACCTGAACGGTGACGTGCCCTGCAACAACCTGCTCATTGAAATGCTCCACGCCAAGAGAGCTTAGGAGGAGGAGTCACAGTCGGAGTCGGGGTGGGGAGAGGGGACCGCCCTACCCATAATGCAGCTGTGCCAGACATTCAGAGAGTATTGCTGTGCCCCCACCTCCCCCCTCCAAAAAATATAAACCTCTAAATGATGCTTTCATCAAACAGAACCTCCAGTGATGATCTGGAGGGTGGAGAGCAGCGAGCGTTAGCAACTCTTGTTTATATTTGGACACAGAGACTCAAAATGTGCACAGATAAACAGCAATGGATCCCTTTATTGTTAAAAAGAGAAAAAAAAACCATACAGGAAAAAGACAATGTTGAAAGGAAAAACACACTTGAAGCAGTTTGGACTCATCAGACTGTCAGACTTCAACTTAAAGAATTAACAGGCCCCAGGTGGTTTTTACGCACTGGTGATGTGCTGAGAAAGAAAGCTGAGTAACACTGCCCATCTTTCAGACAGCTGTGTGATCAGAGCGGTGGCGTGTTTTTGGTCGACGATCCTCCCGTGCGCTCTCTCACTGAAACTGTTGTTGGTACTGTAAAGGCAAACGGACAAGCAGTCAACCCGGCAAGAGACTCTTACCCAACACTATGTCTGTTTTTTTCATGTCAGATGCCTGTTGTGGCATCCATCCTGATCTGAAGAGACAACTGAAAGTTCAAAAAATAAAGGTCTAAAAAAAACAAAAGAGGAACATTCTTTAATGAACAAAATGCTATTAAGAAGACAACGTTTTTCTCTTGTAAAGGAAGTCATTTGCTCCTCATGGTCACCTTGTGGTTGCCCCTTTCTTATTCCACTTCCCTAAATCATCTTAAACTATGTACCTCAGAAAGACCAGTGTTAAATAAATTCAATTAATGTCAGCTTAAATAATTGTATTTATAGCCATTTTTTCCTGCAAAAAAAAAACTCCCACCCTTCCTCTTTTATTTCAGTTTTTTTGTTTTTTTCTGTTTTTGTTATTTCATTAAAACTGGAACAAAAACAAAGTGTGATTCTGGAGACGGAGAAGGATCAATCCTGCCTTTGTCCGAAAAGACCAAAGCCTGCTGCAGAACAGAAGAAGGAAATTACAAATACCTTAATAATCAGTATTATAAGAGAAAAAAGAAAATTGTGATGTCACAGTTATGTGAGTCTTGCCTTATTTCATTACCATGCTAGCTAACCGTGCAGATGTGAATGAAAATATGTACAAATATATATATAAAGTATTAATGTTGTAAAAAATTTAAAAAAGAATAATTCAACAGGTGTTTACATTCATGTGGTCATATGGGAGAGAACTGTGATGAAGCATAAATTGCAAAGCAATGATTTCCTAAAAAAAAAAGAAAAAAAAAATGAAATCAGCGAAATGAAGAAAAAGATCCCTCTAGTTTGCTTTCTTTGGTGTGTGTACAGTGTTTTATTTTTTTTATTTGTTTTGAGCAGTACTTAAATTATGTCGTGAGACACTAAAATCAAAGAGGAATCACACTTAAAATATTAATTTCTGTGTCTGCTGGCATTCAAACATTTGTTTTTTTGAGCATTGCTGTATAAGGGTTCCGTTTTACCTTCAACCTTTTATTTGTAAAACCTTTTTTTTTATTTACAGTGCTTTGAACTTTTTGATGTACAGTATGTCACTGGTTACGCTTAATAATGAAGATAATTTATTGCGTCGCTGGGTTTCCATCTTTGTGTTACATGACGTGAGGTGTCCACGCCAGAATAAATTTGTTTACTGTAGCATGTTCTTGTTTTGTTTTACACGAGTGGCTCTGAGATGCAGGTCTGGAGCAAAAACAATGGGCTTTTTGATTAGAGAACAAAAAAAGAAAAAAAAGGAAAAAATCACAGCAGTTTTTTTTAGTCTTTTAAATGTTCATGCAAGTCTGTACATTGAAAAGAATATTGTATTTAAGTGAGTAGGTGTGAAAGATGTTTGTGCCGCATCATCAGTTTTTCTTATTGAATTACAACCTGCGTCATTGTTCTTGTCCGGTTTGCTCTTATACCAAAGACTGCATCTTTCCCCTGTGAGCTGTGACTTCTTCTTGTATTGTGTCCAAAATTGAACAAAACTGGCTTCTTTTTTTTTTTGTTTGTTTTTTTAACACATGGCAGCCTAAATTATCCTCATGCTGAGTTCCTCCACGTGTACAGTAGTTGTTACTGTTTTTATCAAAATGTCCCAACACTTGCTTCCCACAACAACCTGTGGTGTTTCTTTGTTTAACCTGTCAACATTTTGTTAAATAAGTCATGGAATAATCAAAAAAGAAAAAAAAAAGTCTTTCAATGGCATGTTTAATGTACAGAAAATCCATTCGAATCCCGTGTCAATGAGGTGTTTCTGAATCTGAGCTTCACCGTCGTTAATTGTGTCTCCTGATCAGACAATCTATCAGTATCCATCGTCCACTTTCCTAAATTCTGTGTTTAGGTTTCTGCAGCTGCCTTGGACTTCCTGTTGAACACCAAACCACACGCAAGCAATACAGTCACTAATGTGGCCATTGCAGAAGTCCTAAACTTTTTACTATATGTTTGTTATAACGCTGCTGCAGTGTTGCTCCGCTCCCCAAGAGGATTTTGTTTGGAGATAGTTTAATAAATGCTTGGATAAAGTGTTTTTGGTTACTTGGAAGTCAAAAGTAAAAAAAAAAAAAAGAAAAAAAGTGTGGGAAATCCAGCTGTTAGCTTCATTACAAACTCACTTTTAGGCCACATAGTCACTGTAAAACAGACTTTAAGGCAGGAAACATGCTTTGTCGAGGACCTAAACAATGACTACCTTTGCGCTCGTGTACACTGTCGACACATGGATACGCAAAACATCAACATGCCACATCCCTCGTGCTTCTTGATGCTCCTGTCACTACTGGGTGGTGTCTCTCCACCTGCCTGAGCTCTCTAGCTGAACTTTTGCCTCATATTTCAATAAATAATTATTATGACTATAACACCAGATTCTCGCTTCCTCCGCACACTAATGCTGCCTACTTATATTTATTTATTTGTTGGGGGGAGGGGGGGATTTTCAAGCATTTCTTACAATAAGACAGAAATATTTTAGACTATAAAAACAATCAGTAATATGCAATCAATATGACTCTGTTCAGCTTTATGTTGGTGTTTTCTGTGGCATTTTTGACTAATACTTGACGACAGAGTGACAGAAAACCTGGGAGGGAAGGAGGTCACATGGGATAAATGTCCGGGGACGTCACAGTTGCACAATGTGTGTCTTACACAAGCAGGTCACGAGAGTCAGTCCATATACCTGGACTGCACAACCCTTTACTGACACTTTCCTAAGTAGCTGTGCAGCAAACAATACAAATAAGACATTAAAATATATGTTATTTTAGTAAAAACTTGTAATTTAGGTCTTGATTAAAAACATATTTGATGTCACAGGCACAATGAATCCTAGTTGACTGACAGATGTATCACATATTTCCCATGTGGTGACAGGTGATAACTGTCAAACTGAAGAATGAAGGGAAATCAAGGAGCTATAGCAAGAAAACACTGAATCTGATTTTTTCTTAAAATGAATAACAATACAAAACCACAATCATGGTGACACCAGCTGATCAGTCTACATAGACGAGGCCGTAGCTTTTCTGAGGTGCAGGGCTGCGAGGGAAACAGGAAGCTGCAAACTCGAGCTCCATGGGAACGTGAAGACTACAACCAGGCGGCGAGGAATCCACTTCTGGAGGAGGAGGAGGCTCCTGGAGACAAACAGGGGGATGGTAAGTGGGTGAGTGTCAAGTAACTTTAGGAAAAGTGTAATTATTTACACTGTAATCATAGACGCACGACTGGGGCCAGAAAACACTGAATTGGAAGAAAATATGGAAATAATTCATATTAGGAATGAGTTGTACTACATCAGTACTTTTTTTTCTAAAGATGGCAAAAAGTAAAAAGGGAACAAATGTAGATGATGATTTACTAATGGCCTCTTTTTTTTAAAATACTTTTTCAAATGCAACATCATCGTTTTACTTCTGTTGCTTTCATGGACCAAACTGTTTCATTTATAATATTTGGAGAAATCACAATAATAATGCTTTCAAACCTATCGTTGAGTTGGTGAACTTGGATTAAGGTCTGAGGTCTTGAAGCCAAATATGGAAAAGAGTTTTCAAAAGCAATTAAATTCTATTAAAAACCCTATTGTGCTCGTTCTGTTTCAACTTTTGACTCACAAGTTCAACAACCACTAACAGCACAAATGTCATGATAACACAAATTGGGACTTCATTATTTTTTAAAACACATTTTTGCAAATACAATAAGATTTTAGTCATGAGGCAAATGACTGATCTAAAGAGCTTTAGAGGATTATGTAGATTTGGCTGATAATTCCTTTTTAATATGTTCTGTTTGATTTTATTAACATTAAATTAATCTCATCAGATGACAACACACAGCATCACTTTGCAACTCTGTGACTTCTGACCAGTCATGTTTCCTTCACAAATGCCTTCAAAACTAAACTAGAAGTGTAACAATACTGCATCTTATAAATGCACCAACACACTAAACTTTCATACAATTTATTACTATTCAGTTTTTTTGCTGTGAAGAAAATGATATGAAGGATGATTTAATTGCTGGGGCGGTGGAGATAATGTCGGCGGTGTTCACGTGCAGCATTAAGGATGCTGGTCACAGACGGGCAAGCGGCCAGCTCGATCCCCGGCGCACAGCGTTGCAATCCTCACTTGGAGCTTGGCTTGCAGTGCCTGGCCTCCTGTCTGTAAATGTGTTAAACCTGCTTTCACTCGCCCTGAATTTGTATAAATAATGTATATACATTTATCCACAGACTCTAACAAGTGCAGCCTCAGGTGAAAATACTCAGAAATGCATGCTATGCGCATCCCCGAAGGTGGACATCAGCTCCAAACCAACCAACTCAAAAGATAACCACACAGAGAGCAAGAAAAAAAAAAACAAAACACAAATGAATAACTTGCCAAAAGCAACATAAACACACATACACAGTGTTTTTCTCTCTCTTTCACACACACAGTGCTGTCAGTTTCTAAACAAGTTTTCCTTTCCGTCACACAAACAGCCCCAAGTTGTGTCTGCCAGTGTTATGTGAAGCTTTTAAACTCTGGAACCACATCACTCGTGTTTACCGAGATGCGCTTGTATGTTTCCCTGCATTGTCAAGCACAGTCAAAAGGGAAAGAGACTGAGGGCACAAAAAAAACAAAAGCTTTTGGAAGTGGTCCAAGATTGCAAGAAAACGTGCAACTGAATGCTGGAATATGTAGGTTTGATATTCAATCCACTCTGAGGCAGGACCGGAGGCTCAGCGGGCCTGAGTCAAGCACAAGCTACTCCAAATAAAAGTAACGCCACATGGTGGTAAAACCTGTCTTAGCACAGACGATATCACACCATTCAGTCACTCCACAGTAGATTATTTACTATATCAATCTTAATTATTTACTTTTTTTTTGTCTAGATGACTACTACAAGTTTCAAATCAACACCGCCTACCAGATCATGCACCTGTGTGTATTGGCTCAGTCATTCAGCTGACTGTAGGCTATGATTGTTTATTCTCATCTCTTTGCATTTTTACTGCTGAGCTAGGATGTTCAGTCAAATCAAAAAAATGTTCAGGGAAATTAATTTAAACAACAACACACACCTCCATCACCACAGGGAAAAACAGTTCTGATCATAACACCAGATCTTACAAATGTATTCTTAGAAGTCATAAAGATTATGACAATTAGAAGTAATGCTAGGGATTTGTGTGTGTGTGTGTGTGTGTGTGTGTGTGTGTGTAGTTTAACCATTTTGTATAATCAGTAAAATGTTATCAGATTTTTACAACCAATATTTAAATTTCATCACAACAAAAAAGAAACTTTAACAACCTTTTCAAAATAAAGGCCTTTTTTTCCCCTCGATATATTAAATACATTTTAATGATTGTTTGCTAATTATTTAGACATTATCTCCAAATAGGAAAAAAAAAAAAGTTTGAATTTTATACAAGAATTAAATGGTTTATTCATCTGTTTCAAGCTGCTCGTAGCTTTAGAGGCGAAGAACAAGGCAGCGAAAAAGAAGTAGCACAACTCTTCAGAGAGGCAGTTAGCCGACGCTCTAATCACTT
>OOFC01041085.1:0-30547 GCA_900323345.1 Pseudochromis fuscus | reverse complement strand
TTTGCTTTTGCTTATTCCATTTTGTCTTTGCTTATTCCATTTTGTCTTTGCTTATTCCATTTTGTCTTTGCTTTTTCTTTTTCCGTTTTGTCTTTGTTTTTTCTGTTTTGTCTTTGCTTTTTCTTTTTCCGTTTTGTCTTTGTCTTTTCCATTTGCCTTTTGCCTTTGCTTTTACCTAATGGCTCATGCTGTCAATCAAATGGCTGTGGGCGGGTCTTTCTGTCCAGGATGACTAGTCCATACCTGATCACACAATTCCTGCTGGACAGGAAGTAGCATCACGGACAGGAAGTAACATCTCTTTCGCGCCGTAATCAGAAACGTCCCGCGAACCTCCGAAACGGCGCGAAAGAGATGTTACTTCCTGTCCGTGACGCTACTTCCTGTTGCCTGCGCTAAGAGCTAACATGCATACAGACCTACCACTGTCCAGCAAGAATCGTGTGATCAGGTATGGACTAGTCATCCTGGACAGAAAGACCCGCCCACAGCCATTTGATTGACAGCTTGAGCCATTAGGAAAAAGCAAAGGCAAAAGGCAAATGGAAAAGGCAAAGACAAAAGGCGAAAGACCCGCCCACAGCCATTTGATTGGCAGCTTGAGCCATGAAGTAAAGGCAAAGGCAAAAGGCAAAAGGCAAATGGAAAAGACAAAGACAAAATGGAAAAAGCAAAAGCAAAGGCAAATGGAAAAAGCAAAGACAAAACAGAAAAAGCAAAGACAAAATGGAATAAGCAAAAGCAAAATTGAAAAAGAATATTGCTACATTTGTTTATTTTTTTTATTATTGAACCTTTTATTGACTCTCTTTATATTTCCACATTTATTTCCTATTTATTATGGCACTCCTGTGATTCCATACATTTTATGGGAGAATATCGTTCTTTAAAATGCAGTTTGGTCATTTAGAATACTACTCAACTTTAAACAAAAATGAGAAAGAGGTTGAATATTTCTCCAGTTTCAGCAGTGCTGCACTGGCTTCCTCAAGTGACCTATAGGGAGGTCATTGAAGTTCTGCCACTGTTAAATGCATGGATTTTTGATTTATTTATTTATTTATTTTTTGCATAAACAGGGACTGAACAGCAAACCCTTGAGTTTATTAGACTGAGGGCCAAACATGAACATATTTTTACTGGACACAGAAATGCCTCAGCTCAAGGTTTTGAGTGAATTTTCAACTTTTATATTGGACATGTGAGTTTATAATTAATTGGCAATGTAACATAGACTAAACCCAGTCTTAAATAAGTGTGTGTGACACTAACATAGTAGGCCCTATATTGCTGTTGTAAATATCCTCTTCTTACTGAAATTTTGTCCTAACAAACAAAGGGCTGTCGCATTCCTATTTCTGGCACCTCAACCCCTTGCAGCCTCACGCACTCAATCACTTTCCAGGTGAAGTCACTTAAGTCAATGAGGGCTCAGGGCTCAGGGTTTAGGGAGGAGATTGAGATTCAGCCAGTGAAGATAGCAGCATCATTTACAGGATCTGAACCCTGTAAATATCAGTTTAAATATTTGAATGATTAATTAGCCTATATAAAACAAAATAGACACAGAATCAAAAATTTGTAACAAAATTGATTTGATTGCATTAGTATTTTTCATGCAGTTCCAGATACTCCCTCTTGACACCTTCATGGCCAAATGCCTAACTGACATTAAAATCACATTTTTCAGCCTCACTGCCATTACAGTATAAAACCATGCATTCTGTAATGTCAGTATTTATTTTGAAGAAAAATTGTGACATTTGACATTTCTATTGTATACAACTATATTCAACCATTGTAGGCGATGCATAAAAATTCTTGTATTTTTGTCATATTATGGAGCCATGTGACTAACAGTAGTCCCCAAGGGGGTTTTTTTGTGTGTGAAATAATCTCAATCACTAAAGCCCCATCCCCTTACTATTTATTATACGAAAAATTAATTGAAAATTATGTGTGGGTTTTTTGTAATAAATAATCCAATATTTCAAAGTTCAAGTTTGTTTAGTGTCAGGTACATTTTACACATTTTATAAAAACACAGACACAAGCTTGGACTTGCTCTTATGAAGTCATATTCTGCTCACAACCCACTTCACTGTCCACCACCACCACCTCACCATACCTGCTCAGCCGGTCAGTCCACTGAGCTCAGGAAAGGACAAGTGTGACATCTACTGGTGAATTTCCAGATCAACTCTTCTTCTTCTTCTTCTTCTTCCCTGGTGGTTGATAAACAGTGCTATAGATCCTCCAAAATCAAACCGCCTCTTCAGCATTAAAAGAATGAAAGTCTGTCTTGATCTCCAAAAACATTACACACTGTCGTAGCAATCCCTCTTTGTCACTGACGGCACTGAGGATTCAGATGTTTTAAAGGCTGACGAGGCAGAAGGAGAAGATAACCTGGAGGACATCGCTGAAGGTTCTGCTGCTTCAGTGAGAATCAGAGGAGATACCTAATTTCTATAAAGTCCCCCACAGGTGTACTTTAAAATTTCCATTTAACTGACTAACCAGATGAGAAGTGTGGATTCAGTCCAGGACTTCTGGACTCTGATCACTCAGCAGAGACTCCATTCGGAGATTTCCAGGTCCAGTTTATAAACTTTATTTTGTCCTGGTTGTATTATGAAGCCTTGTGACTCATCAGCCTTTGTAATTGTGAGTAAGTCTTCATTCGGCTGTGTGACCCCCGTGTCCTTCCAGTCTGTCAGCAGCTGACTCACAGGATAGAACAGTTGCTTGGCAACAAGAACGCAGCCGACTACACGAAGAGCTTCACCTGCATCCAGGCTTTCAGAGAGCAGCCTGTGCAGGTAAACAAACATTCACTGTCTCCCATCCGGTGAGTGCATGAAGACGTGGTTGTTTCTGTTCAGCTGCACAGTTTGGCTTTTTTTGGAGAGAAATTAGTCATAGTTTATAAAGGTGAACGACAATTTGTGTTCCAATCAACACAAGTACTATGCAGTTTGAGCACATGCAAAGGAAAGGCACACATCCCAGCCTGAATAGAGTAGAGGCCTTTCACAAATTTGCATATGTGTGCATAAAAAACAATGTTCCTACTACTGCTTACTTATTTTTCAACAGCTACACTTAGTTTTCAGGTCAATATTCTGGTGAAAAAGCTGTAAGCTGTGAGAATACCTCTCCAAAGATGGTGATGTAGTCCGTGTGCAATGTACAATAATGATAATATTCTTTAATGAAGTTATTTGTTGAATAAAACCGCCTCCTGGGGACATTTGCAGAGTCATAATTCACATAGAAAAGATCTGTTTTCAATCCAGCTCAGAGATGTATTAAATGGACTGCCATGCAGGTAAACTCTGAATTTTTCCTTCTAAAATTATTTCTTATAAGTGAGAAACACAAGTATCCTCTCACCTTACCTGTGGTGCAGGTGGCTCACAGTCTCCCCTCAGTCTGGGATGTCCAGGATGTCCCATGGGGCCCTGCAACCACAAAGGATAAAAGTTAAACACCCACCATTTCCAACAATGAGCAGTTGGTGCTGGTGATGTTTTAAACAATGTACATTTCCTCCACGGCTGCCTGGCTGTCAGGCCCACCCCTCGGTCCTGGTAATCTCTGGTCTCCCTGGCAAAGACAGTTATTATTATTTTATTTACTAAACATGACTGAGACTTCAGCCCACACACACACACAATTAATCAAACTGATGTAAATTTGAAAAATACTGATGAAATGGCTTTTAAAAGGTTTGTGGTTTCAGAGCTGTTTCCCTGGAAAACATGTTTTTTGATAACAGGCTCAGCTCATTCTGGCAGTCAGTACATGCAGGCGTAGTTCTCAGGAAGCTGCTGAGTCATCGTCCTGCCAAAATCCACCCACAGCCTGATCTCCTTACCTTAGCACCCTTGAGTCCGTCTCCCCCGGGCTGACCTCTGCCTCCCTGTGGCCCTCGTTCTCCCGGGGAAATAAATGAACGTGTCAGGGTTTGCATCAAGTCATTAATCACTGCCCAATGTTTGGGGGGAAATAATTTCATTTCAGGGGAAATGTGTGAAGAATTTTACTGAGAGACTCACAGCCAGAAAATCTACAGCAACACAGAAGCAGATTTCACCTGGAAGTACTACAGGTCTCTGTGTGGACGAGGGAAAAACAAAAGTTTCTCACACTGTTGAAATCTGTGGTGAGGTCGAACACCGTCTGTTCGAGTCAAATCTGAAATATTTCATTAGGTTGTAAAAACACACCTGCTGTCAAAGGCTGCTTGAAAAAAAAAAAACATGACAGAGAAAGTAATTAACAAATATTATACAGCTCGACCAGTGAGCCTGAGATGTCGATACTCAAGTAGCATTAAAAAATACTACTTGTCACATCATTCATCACTCACCTAAATCAACCTTGCCATTATTAGGAATACTT
The DNA here is from genome assembly GCA_900323345.1 of Pseudochromis fuscus. NCBI lineage: Eukaryota > Metazoa > Chordata > Actinopteri > Pseudochromidae > Pseudochromis > Pseudochromis fuscus. The sequence goes on along the minus strand of OOFC01041085.1, from coordinate 26,140 downwards.
TTAACCCCTGATAAGATTGAAAAGGGTGAGTTGTATAAAGATTCACCTCTCTACAGTTGTCATGAAAGCATGATATTGTCTAAGATCATTTGTAGCATAACTGTCCTCCAATAATTTGTCATGAGCTCAAAAACCAGCCCTATCTGAAATATAGGTAATACTAAAGTTGGCTAAATTGAAAACACTCGAGTGAAGTACATGCACCTTGACTTTGTACTTAACCACAGTACTTGAGTAAATCTATTTACATTGACTGTTTACTGTGTGAAACCGGGAGCGATAGAGAGAGAAGCAGCACAGTCTCCTAAACAGACTCGAGTGGTTTGGAATAAATACAACATGCTGCAATCAGCCATTTATCGTTCTACCTGACAGAATAAATGTCAGAGTCTCTCCAAACAGCTCCGTCTGCTCCGTATCTTTACATGGAAAGATGTGTTTATATTTCAAGGCTGTGCAGCAGGAGGGAAGTTATGTTGTAAACATCACAGTTTGTAGAACAGCTCTTCACAGATTCTCTTTTCAGGAAACATTTGATTTCTTGTGAGCTGTGCTTGGAGCAGCCTTGTTACAAATACTCAAGGTTTAATACTTTTTAAGAAATTTCTTTACCATTAAGTAAACTCACACTGAAGACTTTTAATCTATTTCGCCTACAAACTGTATGTTGAACATTGGACGTAGCTACTAAGTCTTAAAAATGAAACCGAAATGCAAAAAAAGTGCAATACCACTGATGGCCACTAGATGCTGGCTCAAAGATAAGGTCATTTTCAATAATGAAATACTCAGTAAATACATTTTTTTGATACATTTTGACTTTAACAAGTCATGCTGGTCATTTCATCATTAGATAGTAAGCTGTGTTCACACAAAACATGAGCACACAAATATGCATTCTTAACAGCCAATAGGAGTAATCCTACTGCAATCATGAAATACTCAAGTACTTCTGAAGTCAGCTCTTCTTCTCAGTGATCTGGTCCATCTGAAAATCATTTCATCATTAAGTAGATATTAGGCAGAAGAGCTAGTGGTTAGTTTGATTGTGGATCAGACCCGCCTCCTCACTCCTCGCTTCATATCCAAATATGGTCACCTCCAGCTTCATAAAACCAATATGGCCACATTCACACTCCTGACTCTACCTAACAGGTGACATCACGGTGACTACATCTATCGCTAATATACAGTCCATGTTCTTTTAAAAATAATAATAAATAAAAATCTGTATTTATTTGTATATATTTAAATACATTATACATAATTATTCCAACAGGACAATAGTTAAATCTTCCTAAGCTGAGAAAACTGTTCAATAGTTTGTTAGAAATGATACAGCAACAGGATTGGATTTAGAGAAACTGCATTGTAAATGAAGGCTTATGTTAGTTTTTTCAGAAAACTGTTGTATTTGTCTCGTTCTGATAATATTAGTAGCAGGGTTGATATTATAGTAACAAGGTAGAAAATCATTGCTAATGTGTCTCTGGAGTAGATACTAGCTGGGAATAATCAGTGTTTTTGCTTCTTCCAGCTCATCAAATGCCAGGATTTGCTGCTTTCTCCTGTTTAATATCAAACATTATTGGAATCTGAGTGAATACAAAACAAGTTATTACTGATTTGAACTCAGTGTAAGACTCCAGTGATATCCAGTTATTCTTAGATTCCACTTTAATTTTAATATGTGCTGAGTTATGATTTATATTTAAATGATTGCATTGTTAATTGATTTAGTTTCACTCTGAATATGAATATTTGTGGGTAAAACAAACACGTGTCCTCTGAGTGTAATGACACTCTGTACCCTGCAGTGTGAGCTCACACTTCTTATCACCGTGTCGACATAAAATCTATTTCTCATTGTCTCTTGAAGGACGTTTTTCCTGTCACACGCCACTGTGGATGGATTATTACTGATGAACTGCCTGTCTTTGTATGCCTCCATGATTTTATTCATATTTTAATGAATGAAGGGCAGAGACGTGTCCTCTTTGCAGCAGCTGTGACGAGGTCACTCGGCCGTCCTCAGGATCGAGACGTCATGCTTCATTTAACTTCACTCTTTAAAAGCAAGTCCAGATATGCTTCAGAGAAAATGTTATGAGAAGCACTTATAAATGAAATTCTTATGATATGATCACCCTGCTTTTCTCTTGGGTTGCAAATCCACGTGATAGTGGAGAAAAAAACAACTATACTTGTGTAACTTAACATTTTTAATCGTTAGTAAAACTGATAAGAACATATTTACTGAACAGTTTTATTGTGAACATTTCCAGAATTACATAAGATATTTATAGATATTTTGGTGTGCAAACAAATTGATGTGAAATTACAAAACACATACACTAAAAAATACTGGGTTAATGAAACAACTGGGTCAATATTGGACAAACTATATGCTGGGTTAATTTCATAGTGGAAGATGGGCTGTTTTTACCCATCATTGGGCTAAAACAACATAATGTTGATAAAAATACAAAATACTAGCTAAAAATATTCAAATATTAGTAAAAAAACAAAAAAACAACACAAATTACTGGCTAAAAATAAGAAAAGACTGTCTGAAAAACACTAAATGTGCAGAAAAAACAAGAAACTGCTACTTAAACAAAACACAGTACTGAGTAGAAACCATTAAATATTGTTAAAAACCATAAAATGCTAGCTAAAAATAAGAAAAGACTGTCTGAAAAACACAAAATGTGCAGTAAAAACAACAAACTGCTTCCTAAACAAAACCCAGTACTGAGTAACCATTAAATATTGTTAAAAACCACAAAATGCTGGCAAGAAATAATACAATATTTGCTGAAAACCACAAAATGTTGGATACAAACAACAAAATCCCAGCTAAGCATAAAACAAATGATTAGTAAACACCACAAAATATTGGTGAAAAATCACAAAATGGCCCATCTAACTTGGTTAAATTTCCCCAGTATGTAGTTAGTCCAATACTGATCCAGTTCTGGGCAACAAAAAAAACAACATTTATATATATATACACTTTTGCTTTGAGATTGGCCATTTAGAGGCATGTGTTTGAGAGGTGATTTTTAATCAGGTCACACTGCAGGCTGACACTGTGTGACTGTCAGCAGGAAGGCATCAGTTTATACACGTGGTGATCGACGTTCAAAAGCCAGCGAGCCCAGAAAGTCCCTCATCAGGGGCTCAATTAGAGAAATGTGGTGATACTGTCATTGACCTGCTCACAGAGCTGCTGCTGCTGTTTATAGAGCAGTGTGTGTGTGTGTGTGAAGGGTGGGGGTGCTTTTCTGAAGGGATGCTGAGTGAGCAACTGAGCGATTAAGAGGGAGGCAGCGCAATCTAAGAGTCTTTCTCCTGGGTAACACTCGATTTAAACGCCTGCTGCATCCAGATGAACATTTACAGTCGAGCAGCTGCAGGGAGAAATATTCACAATACATCAGTGTAAAAATACTCCACTACAGGAACAAGTCCTGCATGAAAAATTAAGTATCAACATTAAAATGTGTTTGAAATGTTAAAGCAGAAGTAGTGTTCTGGTCCCTCAGAATGATATCTGATTATATGTGACATCATTAGATGATTAACAGAAAAGCCTCAGTGTGTGTGAACTACTTCATATCCAGAGCAGATACATGGCCTCACAGGATTTATCTGTTTTCAGCTTTTCTCCAATCTTGAATTATTTGTTGGATCATTTCACCATTTATTCAGAGGAAACAAATCTGTATTTTGTGGAGCTGCTAAAAACTAATCCTGTGAGATGTGAGTCTGAGTCCACACTGATATTTGTACCACGTCAGGTTGGAAACTACTGCTTTAATTTTTAACAGTGGGTTGGATTTTAAAGCTTATTGTGTCAAATGGTCATCCTAAACAAATGGTCTGATAAATATAGTGTAAAAAGTACAATATTACCCTCTAGCAGAGAAAGGAGTGAGAATACCTCAAAATAGCACCTGGGTATACTTGAGTAAATGTATTTAGTTACTTTTGCATTAATGCAAACAACAGTTTAACATTAACATGAATAATTTTAGCTCCTTTCTGAACCACTGAAGATGTTTATCATTGTTTTATGAACTGATGTTTTGTGTTTGATGTTAAATAATAACTCATGAAAGAAGAAGTAAATGTAGAAATGGAGAAAAATTTATTATTGCCAAGTGAAAAGTAGTGGAGTAGAAGTATATAGCAGGATGATATGCCATCTTTAGTAGTGGGAATAATTAAATATACTTAATTCATTTTAACAGGACTTAGTCTGAAACAGCAACTCTCAATGATTTACTACTCATGATATTTTCTGCTACTCCCACTCCACTACATTTTTACTGTACTTATTTATTTTAAATGGGTATAGTTACTGTTCAGGTCATTATTTCAGTGAGCAGGCAGTAAAGTGTGGGACTACTTCTCCACAGATGGTGATGTAGTTTGTCTACAGTGTATAACAATGTTAAATATTAAATAATAAAGTAATTTGTTTGAGAAAGCAGCCTCGAGAAGACCTTTGCAAAATCATATTGAGGTTTTCACACTTACTATATTGGTGTTTTTTCCTCCTAAAGTCAGTATCATGCCTGCTAGTTATTCATTTAAGACTTTTTGTAGAGTCATATGCATCTCTATCAGAAATCTGTCTCAAACATCCCGTCAGTCAGGCTCTGACTGTGAGAACAATGTTTACCTCTTCAGTACATTGACATTAGGTAAAAGTATAAAGTTGTTTTCTGTGATTTAAAATAAAATGATACCGACTGCAAAAGTGTTTGTTGAGTCACTACCACAAATATTTTCATGGCAGGGATGCTGGAGGTTCACGCTGAGATCCAGAAACCTCCTCCCACTCCTCTTTGTGCTGGTCATCTCCACAGAGCAGTATATGAATTATCCACCAGGGGGGGAACACAACACGTCACAGAGAATCATTTCTACAGCTGATGATCACTTTTGACAAGTGAAGCAGCTGAACGCCTTTCATCTCCTCAATTGGTTCCACTCTTGTAAAAAGTCCATTTAAGTGCAATGAAAGATCTCAGATAAAGTAATAAAGTCTCTAAATGGAGGCCTGGTGGAGGCTCAGGGGGGTTTATATTCTGAGATTTCATCGGGTGTGAGTCTCAGCTCTACACTTAATGTTTCATTCGGTTTCTCTGCAACATCCAGTTTGCTCCCATAGTCCAACTGTACACTACAAAAAAAAATAAAAAATACAAACAAGAACACGACGGGTGAACGCCTCGTCAGCCGTCAGCAGCCTCTGACCCTGAGAAGGAAAAAAAAGCGGTTATAGAAATTCAAATCTCTGCATTCAAATAGAAGAAGAAGAATAAAATTGCTTTTCGCTGTCCGTTGCTGCTTCTCCACATCTCACCTCAACAAAAGCAGCAGCTCTTCGAAATGCCTCCTTTTCACTGGCAGCGCTGGGAGAAGTTGCAGGGAGTGAATACACAGCTTTTTTCTTTTCACTCCCGTGTGATTCAGACTTCAGACGACCTGCATGAATAGCACATTAGCTATATGCAATTTATTGCATTTCAAAGCTCCACTGTTCCCTATCATCTACACAGAAGAAGAAAAAAAACATTTAAGGGTCAAAATATTTCTGCGAATGAAAGAAACAGTTTTACTACATTGTAAGATGAGCCTTCTGAAATCTAACTAATGCAGAAAAACCTTTAAACTGGATGAGAATCTGACGTGTTTACATCCTTATTTCTTTAGAGGAGCTGTGTGTAATATTTCAGGGGATCTATCAGCACAAATATTTTAATAACTCATAGTTTAATTGGTGTATAATAAACAGAAAAACAGAAAAGTGGTGTTTTTCTTACCATAGGATGAGACCTTTATATCTACATGAGTGAACGCCACAATCTTTGCTCCGCCATGTTTCTACAGTAGTCTAGATCCATAAACTGGATAGGTGACATCAGGAGTATGAAGCTGTATGAAGCATTATTAATTTAAACAAGACTGTCATTTTGCATTTATACACAAAAACCGGTAATCTTAGCTATTTGGAGACACCATAGCTTCTCTCACACACACCTGGAAGAAGAAGGATTTTCACCGCTAGATGACTCTAGATCCTACACACTGTTCTTTTAAGAACAGAGAGATTCTTTATATAGAAAACGCAGCATTAAAACTAAATGTGCCTTTGAACTTATTGCCCCAGAAACAGCTTCAGGAAGCGAATATTAAAATCCAGTGTGTCTTATATACATGATCTGAACATGTGCAAAAGTTAAATAAACAAACTTCAGGAGGCATCAGTCTTTAAAGAAGATAATTCCTGTGCATTAAAAAAAAAAAAAAAAAAATCAAAGTGAGGTGTGTGTCTTTGAATTCAAAGAGATGAGGTGTGAAGAGAACTGAGGCAAGCAGATTCACGGTGAACTCTCTGCAACCTCCTGCATCCTTACAAGTCGGTTCTTTCTATAACAGCAGCTCCCGCCCCATTGATATCAGCACTTCATGGCTTAAATAATTTAACAGACAAATCACAGAGGTACCTGATTCTCTGCAGATATTCCTGTAACATCTGATCAGGATGAGGGGCAGCACAACATCCAGTGCAACTAACATGGAGATGAAATTAAACTACACTTTGTGAACAGGCTTTTAGACACGTGGAGCACTTGTTTGTGTGTCTTTTGACAATGTTATGAAACTGTGAGTCCATTATGATAAGAATCTACAAAAACCTTTAGCTCCAGCTTCACTTCAATTAACCCACATCCTTCACATTTTTAAACAGTGTTTTAATGTGATGCATGTTGGACAAGGCTCAAAGGCATCTGAGACAGAGCTGCTGAAAGATGAGTCACATGATCAGCTTCTGAGTTGTTGCTTTTTTTTTTTTTTTTTTTAACAATAAGGCTCCGCCCCTTCACTGTAGAGTTTCTCTGTGAAATCCCAGCACACCCCACTCTGCCATGAGGATGTTTTTAACTGTATTTCTTCCCTCCTACAACATGCTTCAGAGATCCGCTGCCCCCCACCCCCCGAGAAAAAAACGGATCTCTCATGGACATGAAACATGAGCCGTGAAGAAAATATCAAAGAGCATATCTGAATTTGAGAATCTGAGAGTCGAGAAGAGATTGAGGGGGAAAAAATCACTGGCTTTGTCAGTCAAATACGAACATGAATTATGGGCCTTAATGGACAGAAAGTGACACCACAGCTCTGCAGCACAAATGTGTTTCTTTGTGGAGAGAATAAAATTAAACAAACTAGCTGATGACTCTGTGTGTGTTGATCAGATGCATTGTTAGAAACACTGTAAAAGCCCTCATTACGGGCATCTTAAAATGCTCCTAAAAAGAGCAAATGCACACTAAATACAACCAACAATAATGGAGCCTTAAAGGAAAACTCTGCAACAAAAAAAGATGGTGCCCATCAAAGAAAGAAAAAGCACAAAGAAAATCTGTTTCAGCAGCACCGAGCCTGCTTTGATGTCTTAAAAAAAACCAAAAACACTGGGAATATTGTTTACAAATGATTTTAGGCAGCCGCCTATTTACTGCTCCACATCCTGCCTGTGACTTACATACACTTTAATCCACATTTCACTGGCTGGAATAACATAAATCCTTCAGTGACATATCCAGGTGCTGCTGTCTGTAATAATAATGGTCAAATTCTGACTTTCACTGATGGATATTTTAGTTGTATGTGCTATTTATTTTCAAACATTCCCATAAATCATTAGTTTATGTCATAATTTGTCTTTCAAACTGTATTTTGTTTATGGGTTTCTGTTCCTTTAACCCTTTAACACCTGAGCCTGCAAATTTCTACCTGGACTTTTTATGCTTATTTTGATTTCAAATTCAAATTTAACCTGCAAAATCTAACATTCATGTGCAGTTGCAGTGTTTTTGTTCACTAAAACTCTAAAATCAAAATCAGTTTCAGGGTTTTTCTGCTATTCTTGCTTCATCGTCCGTTATTACACTTTTACAACAAGTATTATATAGTAAATCATCTACTTCGCGGCTTCTGGGAGAGGCGCTGGTGAAATAACTGTAATGACACCATATTCACTGTAAAGCGCAACATCTCAGCTCTCAGGAACCATTGGAATTTTTCTGATTGCGCAAACTGTGACGTAATTACGGTAATCCAAAGACGTATGTGCAGACCTGTTGCCGACAACACGCTGGGAATTAAAGGGTTAAAAAGTGAACACACTTGGAACCGTGTCTGCGATGTTAACACAACAATGCATAAAACAAACATGCAGGATGTCACGTACATCACAAGAAGTTTCTTCTGAACTTTTGTGCTTTCCACCACTAGTTTAAGATCTGAAAAAAAAAATCTAAACATTTTCAACTGTAAAATAAACTGTAAAATATTGTGCTGTTTTTGTGCTTTCTGACACATTCAGGTAAAAATCTTATGACAAACTCTAAAGATTACACAACACACAACACATGTAAATAATAATGAGTAAAGTGAAAACTGCCTGGTTGTTTGTGTCAGATAGAAATCGTTTCATGTCATTAAAAAAAAACTAGAAACCACACAGGGAGCACAAATCTCCACCAAGCCATAATCCAGTTGTACTGAGGCTACAGAGTGAGCACTGTTGCCCTCTTGTGGTGAAACAGCAACAATGTCTTGTGAAACTCATGTGTAAGAGATTTTCCAGGAATTTTCAGGAATACTTTTCGGGCAGGTCCCCACCCTGTGATCTCACCATAGTCTGTATATAGAATGAACAAAGTAAGCATGATGCCACCTGCTGGTTTGTTGACTTGTTTTGAAGACAGGAGTTTGGCATCTGAACTTCACCGTGCTGGTTATTTGGACCCAGAAGTGACCATATTTGGATATGACAGGAGGAGTGAGGAGGCAGGTCTGACCCTTGAACCCGAGGACACTGCCCAATGTGTGAGTTGACTTTAACTAGTTACAAAAGAATGACTAATGGAAAAAATGTAGACTGAATATTTCATGATTGAAAATGAGAGAGTTTTTTAAATGAAGTCAGTTAGAGACAGAATCTAGTGGCCGTTGGGAATATTGCACTTCTTTGCACTTACACACTGGCTTCATTTTTGAGGCCCAGTTGCTTTGTTCATTTCTATATACAGTCTATGGACCTTTCCCAAAATGTAATAAAATTTGCTCCTTGGGTAATATATTATCTCTAAAAATAAAATGAACAAGATCAGTTCTGTAGTTTTCCCCTAATGTTGCTAATATATGATGGACAAACACAGGTCAAAACACAACCTCGTCAGCTGAGCTAAATATAAACACTAACATATAATTTTAAAAAAGTAAATAGTTGAGTAAAAAATAGGAAACTGTTTACAGTTCCCAGAGATCAGCAATGAAGATTCATGCACATATTATTAAAATACGCTCATGAATGACATATAAAAAACTATTTTCCAATCAATTCTGCAAATCAAACGACTTCAACTTTTATTCAATCAATGTAAGGACATCAGAGATGCATTTTGAAACAAACAGGAACATGGTATTAATCCAGTGCAGTTAAAGAGAGGACTGTTTTTTTTTGTTCAACTGTCAGCTGGTTCGTAAATCCTCCACCTCCGTGTGAGATAAGGCCTCGGCTGACTCCTCAAACTGTAGTGACTCTCATGACCAGCTCTCTTGTGCTATTGCTGGGTTGGCTGCGGGGCTCTGGCTGCCTCAGGTGGCTCAGCAGGTGGAGGATGTTGTAGGGACAGTGTTGGTCCGGCACCGTGCTGCCACCACCGCCACCAGGGTCCACGTGTGTTCCCAGTTCTCCTCCTGCGGCCGCCACCACTGCTGTGGACGTGGAGCCGGCGGCTGTGGAGGCCACAACCATCAACGAGGACGTGGAGGTGGACACTCCGATCCCAGTCTGGTAACCCTGACCGGGCTGAGACAGAGTCCTGTCCACAACGGCGTTCTTCAGGTCGTCACTGTCCATCGACTTGTCGTAGTTCAGAACCTTCCACTGCTGGTTGACGGCCTGCCACCGGTGAAAGATGCGAAACACTGAAGGTCCCTCGTGGACGATTAGTGCTGCAGAAATCAGAGTTAAACAATGTCAGAGTCTGGCAGCAGACTTAACGACACCACAACGTGATATACGTCTCTGCAGTGGAAGATCAGAGTGTTAGAGGCTGCAGGATCTACAAAACACTCATCTTCAAAGAAAACAGACAGATAAGATCTTTCTGAAACGTGTCGCAACTTATGACAGCGTTACTCCTCATTTTGGGATTTTAGATCAGCAAAATGATGCATCTGTTCTCTGGGGTCGTTCGATAACATCTTATCTCAGTTCAAAATTGCTTATTGATTCATGTTCATTGAACTCAGTATCTGGAAAATTGAAATCAATTTGTAACAACAGAAGCTCGGACGCTTCCATTTTTGTTACATATTTCATGTCACATAAAGGGAAATACAGTAAACACGGTTTGTTTTTATAACTAGTAACATTATTAAACAGTATGAATGTACATATTATATACAAGATTTGAAACACTACGTGTAGTTATAATATTATATAAGGTCTATATCAGTTAAAGTTGCATTTTAATGTGTTTTAAAGGAACAGTCTGTAATATTTATGGCACCATTTATCAACTGCTATAAGAGAAGAAGATAAAGAAGAAGAATCAGTGCTTGCTTTTGTAATCAAATAAGAGAAAACATGAAGATGTAAAAAGAAATGTGGGATCTTTAGTTTATATGTGGAAAGGTCTCTGACACCTGACGGCCACGGTGGCTTCTCAGACACACCTGGATTAGGATGAATTGACACTATATCCTGCGTACTGTTCCTTTAAAACCATTTCTACATATATCTATAAATGTGAAATGTTGAGGTGTTAAAGTGCTATCACTGTACATAGATCATCAGGCAGCTGTACCACTGTATTTTATTTTATGGGCAGTTACATAAAGCAACAACCGCAGTGAGAGTATTCAGAGTTTATTGATAAAATCCTGTCGCCTCTGCTGAACTCTGCTCCTTTCCCACTCTAACTCTAACTGTGGATAAAGTGTAAGTCAGGTCTTTGCTCTTTAGCGTCTACCAGGTGACAAGTTAATCTCCGTAAAGTGCAGAGTTAATGACTCCACAGTCAGTGCTCGCCACCAAACCGGAGACGATCAATCTCCTCTTCCCTTTCACCCCGCTGTCTGGTGCAGTGGCAGTTAAAGAGTTTTCCTAATGTGAGATGCCATCACACAGTCATTCGAAAACATGTCGGCCCTCGAGCTCCAGAGGACGACAGCAGCCTTAAAACGGATGCTGTAAGTTTCAATTTGGACACCCACACAAATTCACAAAAAAAAAAAAAAGAGAGAGCTTTAGTGCATCCCTTCTTACTCAGTTGTGAACGTTTGCTGTAGCTTTTTATTACAGACTGAAATGCATTTTAATGTATGCAATGAAAACCACTTTAGTTAGTGCACAAACTGAGTTTCAGCATTCATGTTTAATTTATAAAGAGAGCTTTGATGCAGCATTTCATCATCTTGACTTTAGTAAAGAGAATATTACAGAAGCATTCATAAAGATTGGAAAACAATCATGTATGCTTTCAATTATGCACCGATTCAGCCTCCGCACTCGACTCGATGTGGAATGAAAACAGCTGACTGTGCGGTATAGATCAGCTGCACTGATTATCAATAGTGGGAATTGTTCATGGCATTCACAGTGTTTTGTGGACGGCCGTCAGGTGTAATTACTGATTCTGTTGTACATTTCTGACATTTACGTTTCCCTGTTGAATGCACCTCGATTAATGTGACAGACCGGAAATACTCAATATTATTGGCTGACGTAAAATGCATTGTAAGGAGAGCTGTTATGCTTATTATTTCCAGCACTATATTTTTCATCAGGGACTCCGCTGAGCCTCCTGTCTGCAGGAAGGAGGTCTATGGTAAATTGTGCTAATTTTTCTGATGACTTTGAAGTGGTTATAACAAGAAACAATGAATAGTAGAGAAGGTCGGCTTTAAACTAGGTGTCGACTGGTTGTCACCTCACCGATGCAGACGACGTCCATGAAGCCGTACATGCCATAGCAGATCTGGAACAGCAGATCTTGACGCTGCCAGCGGGCCGAAGGGCTGAAGGACGACCACACCAGCCAGGAGATGCTGGCCATCAGGAACAGCGAGCCCAAGATGGCGGCTGCTATCTGCACCTTCTCTATCACTGTCAGAGAGATGGCCTGCCACTGCAAGAAGACAAGTACAACTTAGTTCATTGTTTTCTTGCTTTATTTAAACGCCAATTTAAAGGAAATAATGGAAACCTTTAGGTTACTAGTTAATCCAACTGATGATCACGATTATAATTTGTGGTTTTCCTTCCAGTAGTGGTCGAGGCCTTTATTTTTCTCTGTTGCAGAAGGTAACAGGCCTCTATTTGAGTCAGGCTCTTTACATCTTTAAACCCAATTTCCTCTTTTTAATAGCAGAATTAGTTCAGAGGTGGATTCAAATGTTAAAGTTACTACAATACGCTGTTAATGTAGTGACTTAATAAATTAAAAGGTCTGTGAAAAGCTTTGCAGTCAACAGAAACCTTTCCTTTCTTAAGAGGGCTTTTATTGAGAAAGATTTGCAGGAACACCAAATGCAACAACAGCCAGATGAAATTAAAGGAGGACAAAGCAAAAACAGAGTGGTCCACCTGCAGTGGTTGGGTTAGGGTTAAGTAAGGCCATAGTACAGCTTTTCTCCACAACAACAAAGTGTTAAAAACAACAGGATTATATGGTTAAATCTGTATTTGGGAGGACGATCTTTATTTGTTGTTGTGGACCACAATCCTGGAGGTTACTGGAAATCTGACTTTTATTTGTCTATCGGTTTTTATTTGAGAAAATAAAGGGTTTCACCAAAATAAAAGCATCCACTTTAGTGTCGACTCCTGGCATATGAAGCACAAAACTAAAAAGCAGACTTTCACACATCAGTATTCCCCAGAAAAGCCTTTAAAAAATAGATGTGCTATTGTATTCCTTCTGTTCTCAAGATCAGAGGAAAAAAGTTTTGTTGAATTCATTTTTTGTGAATTCCTTTTGTTTATGAGAGAGCAGTACAAGAGCTACAGTTAAAGCTGAGTGATTCCTGAAAAACTGTACTGAGTTAGGTGTTAAATGAATTACAAATAAGACAAAGGGAAGAACGACACTTTTTACATTAACCCACTGTTGCTCTTCGCTCCTGTAGCTCACCTGCAGTGGGTTCTTGGTGCTGATGGCGATGACCTGATATTTGTAGTAGCAGAGCTCACAGGCCCAGGATCCTCTCTCGCTGATCCACTTGATGAGGCAGGGCTGGTGGGTGCAGCGCACTGACCCACTGCACCGACATGGGCTCAGCAGCTCCCCCTGCAGGACACAACACACAGTCAGTGGACACATGAGAGAGATTTCCACCATCACCACCTCTGCCATGGAGAGAGTTTGCCTGCATTGGTTTGTTTGCCTATTTGCTAGCTAATATAAAAATGTTTATTTGGAGTGATAAGGTATCACCCAACAAATAATTACATTTAGTGTAAGATCCGAGGATGGGATCTTGTCTTTAAAACAGATTAATATCACTCATCATAGGTGAATGTAAAAAGTTAGTGTTGATATTTCACCACAAGAGGACAGCAGTGTTCAGTGTATAGCACAGCTGTACAGCTGGATTATACCTTGGAGGAGGTCTGTGCTCTCTGTGTACTATATAGTTGTTTATTATTTTTAATTTCAGTTTTTAAAAAAATGTGTCACATTTTCTGCATCGACTATGCAAAAAAAAAAAAGCTATATACACTGGAAGGAGTTGAACCTGACAGATTCATGGGTAGGCCAATAAAACTATCAGATACTGATCGTTCACAGATATATCAGTAGCGTGTATGTTTGTCATGAGAACTATGTTCAGAACGTATAGTCAAACAATGTTTGAGCTGATTTACAACTAGTGTCATCACGTAGTTCAGTGATGTGTGGTGAGGTTGGTGACTGGTGAGGCACTGAGTTTTACACAGTCAGAATTACAAATATATGAACTCAATAATGCAGCTTAAATCCACCATTCAATTGACAGCTTGCACAATGTCTACTATGGTTCATATCATTATCAACAGTTATGGTTTCAGCGTTACACACACACACTACGACAAAAAAAGAAAAACAGATTACCTTTGATGATATATATATAAAAAAAAAGTCAAATAGTTAAAAAAAAAATTTCTTCAATTTTTGCAGGCAGGGCAATAAACAAAAAATAACCAGACTTGAGTTTGAGCACTTAACTTCTCTCCATAGAAGAAGAGGAACAGAAGAACAAGCTTGAGGGATCACGCACGCTGCCCTCATGAGGCAGAGGTAGTTGCTGCCTGACCTCGTGCTCTTTCAGTGCGTATTTATGTCAGATCAGACTAAGTATGTTATACACATTTGTGAATACCTGACTCGGACTGTACATAGTAAGGCCATATATTCAAGTGTCCACCACCATTACATTGGTGATATACAGGGAGATAGCACAAGGCCAATGTGAACAGCTACGGAAAAAGCCGACATTCATACGTCAGACTCTCGGGTTTCAGATCAGGTTTGTAAAAGGAGAAGTTTTAATCCAGCTGCAGTCTGAGCGCTTTTCTCACAGAGATCACTGGACCATCACTTTACCTCATGATTTAAAACTCTGGCCATGTGTAGCATGAACGTCAAACAAAACATGGAAAAGCAGAATAGGTTCTCCTTAATAAGGATATTTGTTCAAGAAAGCAGCTTTCTGAGGACCTCTGCAGAGTCATATCAGCACAAAATCCACTCAGAAAAGGTCTGTGTTATTTCCAAAAAATACACCACGTTGGCATTTTTTTCTTCTAAATTCAGCTCCGGCCTCAAAAATCCCACATCAGTCAAGCGCTAGAAAGCAGTGATTGGTGATTCAGAAGAAATACCCGCCTGGAGTTATCACTGACCGGCTGACAGTCCTTAGTTTTCTCCTCTGATTTGCCCCCGCAGTCACACTTTAATATGCAATATAATGGCTGTTACACTATGCATACATTTATATATCGTTGCAGTTCCTTTCTGTGCTGGACTATTGATTTTCTTCCGAGGGCTTTTTGTGCACAATTAGACGAGCATGCACACGCTGACACAGAGTACACAGCACTGCTGCAGACCAGTTCAGGTGTGAAATGAAAGCCTCGCCTTACACCTCGTTGACAGGCGAAACGCTTGATTACTTAAAAAGTGGAGGATTAGTCTCTGAACCCTCTGTGAACAAACCTGCAAAACACTGTGCTGAAGTTACTCTGATGCTGCAGCTCAGATAAACATAAATATTCTTTTCAAGTTATAAATATGATGATTTCAGACCAAATAAAAATGTGAGAGGAACTATTTCCTCTGTCTCTTTCTTTCTGCTCCTTCTGTGTGACAACTTAAAACCTGGTGTCTGGCTGTCTGGTTTTCAGTGGTTAATATTAAACATTTGATTGAGGTGATTAAACAGCAGAGTAGCAATGTGCATAGTGAGTGTTTTACCTCAAGGTGGCGCTACACTTCATCCATAAGAAGCAGCTAAAATAAAATCTTCACTTCAGCTCAGCAAAGCTGCTGTAAGACAGTCCAGGTCTGTATTGCTGCTCCTGGATAAGTGAACCCATATCTACATAGGGAGCGGGTCCTCTTTCACGGAGGCCGCCATCTTTGTGCCGCCATGTTTGTACAGTAGCCCAGAACGGACAAACAAACCCTGGATCTACAGAGAGAGACTTTCATGTTTTAACACTGGAGTGGCAGAAAGATTTTGGTGGAGCTGCTGTTTGTTAACCACCATGAGATGGATGGAGAATCATACGTACTGTCTAACAGCAGAGCATCATCGGCAAAGAAGAGAAAACATAAAGATGTATAAAGAAATGTGGACAGATGAAGACAGAAAACAAGGAGAAACATTGGTGTTGTGTTTCCGAGAAAAATCTCGAGATTGAAAATCTCTGATGAGGACCAAATGTTTTCTGCTGGACAGCTGATGTAGTTGCTTGATAGTTTTAGCTACAACATGGCCGTGGATATAGTTGACAACACAACGGATGTTTCCTCCATAAAAAAATATCGAACTGCTACCAGGATTGTTATTTTACTTTTACATACAAAAACTAGTAATTACACAGATCTACAAGGAGAAAGCCTCGGATATTAAAGTATTTAAATTTGACCAGAATTGGGTCACTAATATGGAAAATTAAGTCCTGAGGCTGAGTGTCAATTGGTTCCAAGATACAGCTTCAGGTCTAAATTGCATCAAAACAATAGAAAATTAAAAGAAGGGTGTGTGATTGCGCTGCACAACTTTGCTGCAAAATGTGATAAAGCAATGAACGTGGTGCCACACCAATCATTATAAATGTATCTTTTTTATTGATACCAACAACATAACTTTCCATTGATTGATTGTTTTGTTTCATTTTCATGTTTTATATCTTGAAAACTTTATCACCCGTGTATCTCCCATGAAGCTCTGAGCTACAGTTTCACAGATTAAACTCTACATCCTGTTTGTCTCCCTAAAGCCTCCTCATCACTGGACGTATTATTTCTCCTCCATGTGGTCGTAGGTGTCAAACAGAATCTTTAACACTTCCAGTTTATATGTGGAAAGGTTTCTGACACCGGATGGCACCGCAGGTTCTCATAAACACTGTTACTGCTCCTTTAACCTTGTGAACAGCTTTACTGAAAATATACCTGCCATCAGGTGAAGGTGCTCTGATTTATCTTTTAGCCTTTCCAATGTGCTGTATGCAGTTGGGTTCAGAAGATTTCAGGAAATCAAAGCATTTAGGGTTTTATTTTCCCCCTCCAAAACTCTTAAATCCTTTAAATGAAGGGAAACCGCAAAGTTCACTAAATTTGGCTTCACAATGTTTTCACTTAACCGCAGCATGTGCTCATCTATACATATATTTAAACCAGCCGTTCTTCTTAAGCCGTATTCAGCCGGAGGAACAGATGAGAGTTTTATAATCTCTCACCCCGGCCCCTGAGCTCATTAAAATATATTACTAATCTTGTCATACTGGATATTGATGATGACCCGAAAGATGATGACGGCCTGCCGCCTGTTTCAGGCTCTGACCTGCACTTAGGAAACTTGGATCTATAGAATTCCTATTATTGCAATTCTTGTATGGATGTTTTAATCCTAATGAGATTGAACAAAAAGCCTGGAGTCAATGAAAAAATAAATTAGTCAACCCCATGTGCTGCAAGAAATCCCCCTCTTCTCTTCTCTCTGAGCACACTGTAAAAATTTGAGATAATTCAGGCACAAAATGCTTCACTGCAAAGTAAATAAATAAATCTGTAATTTTATATTTAATTCTTAAATATTTGCAAAAATTGATAGATGAAGATATATTTACATGTCTAAGAATTGAATCTGTAAATTGTTGAGGATTTATTTGTTAACTGACAGATATTTGGTGTAACTTTGGAAGTTTAACAATAAAAATGTTGAGTAAATGTGTTTTTTTTCTAGCTTCACTGTTTTGTTCAACTGTAAACATCCTTCATTAACCTCTTGAGACCCTGCGTCCACATACATGGACATTACATTTTAGATTGTTTCTTAACAAAAAGCAGTCGTCCTCGTTTGTGGACACTATATCTAATCCTATTGTCTTTGTTCGTGGACACCCCTATTCTTCCTTCTAGTGGTAGCAAAAGCCCAATACATCACCTCATGTATTATTATTACTACTACTATTACTACTCTCTGTTCAAAGACGATGCTTAGTTTTTAGACTTATCAGGACCCAATAATCCCAAAAAGCTAGGAGAAATTAAAAATGCATGGCAAACAAAAGCTCTGGTCTCAGGAGGTCACACATTAAAAATCCAAAACTTAGACAAAATTTCATATAAAAGTAAAACTATAGATTGTCCTGCAATTATGGAAAATTACTGCTTCAGAAGTTTTTTTAAATAATTATTTTACAGTATTATTTTTGGTGCTCATTGACAATAATTTTTTTTCATTGCTGAGTGGTTAGATTTGTAAGATCCAGTTAATTCCCTCTGACTCTTCACAGAAGCTGTAGAAAGAAATAGTTTCTAAATTATGTCTCCACGCCGGTATTTTGCCGACATCTCCGACAGACGGAGCAGCACCCCGGCTGAAGGGAAGACAGGAAAAGAAAGCAATGAGTTCGAGGAGAAAAGGCCCATCCACAGATGGTCAGGGTGGGAGTGTGTTGGCAGGAGCACCAGAACACTTCTGTCGTGTCCAGTGGGACTCGGGCCGCTCGCTGTGACCGGCCTCATCGCAGCCAAGAGCTGAAAAACCTCCACCGCTCCAATACAACCGAGAGCAAGAGAGGCTGATAACAAACGTGGCACTACAGCCCACGCATACAGGGAGTGATGACTAAATGTCCTTTTGTTGATCAAACAGCCATAATCACTAAAAACAATGTATTCAAAAGATAACATTTCTGCTGCATCGCCCCAAACACCTCAGAGCACCCAGTTTTCTCCTTAAAAAACTGGATCCACTCCTGATACATTTATATATAATGACATGGGAATAAATTAGAGAAGGCTTTTTACATTTCTTAAGGCTCTGCGATCAATGCGAGTGAACTCCATTAACTCTAAGCGAGGGGAAATTGTGCTACAATCAACTTGAAACTGAATGAAAGTGATTTGTTCTTCACAGGGGCCACAAGCATTTCTTCTATAAACCCTGCAACACTGCAGTTATTCCTAGATACACATGTATTGTAACCATGTTCCACAGGTCAGAGGGATAATTATTTAAAAAACAAACTAGAAAACACAAACCTCCACCAGGCATAATCCAGCTGTACTGAAAAAGCATTCACTCACTATAAGAACTTTTATATGGATATTGTGTTTTGTTTTGATTTTTTCCAGACAGGATCTCTTTCTTTGATCTTGCTCAAAATGTAATAATCTATCTCTTGGGTAATAACCCATGTTTAATAGTTTTTCCGTGGCAAACAAACAAACTAATTTTGCACCAATACCAGTGTCTGCAAAGCTCCTCTGAAGACTGCTTTCTTAAACAAATAAGATCACTTAACATTATTATACATTGCAGAAAATCATCTTTGAACATCTTTGAAACGTAGTGGAGCCCAAGTACCTCCAAATTGTACTATATTATATGTTTAAATATTAAATGTTGTAAATCCAATGACTGGAGTTGTTGAAGGAACCAAACAGTGAATCCTGAACAAATGATGTGGTGTGCATACATGCTCACACATTAGTTTTCATTCAGCTGACAGGGGATGAAAGTAGCATAGACTCTATACAGAATAGACAAAGCTAACATGATGTCACCCATTGGTTTGTGGACCTGTGTTTTGAAGCCAGGAGTTTGGCACCTGAATGTCGCCATGCTGGTTGTTTGGAGCCAGAAATGACCATATTTGGATATGAAGGGAGAAGTGAGGAGGTGGGTCAGACCTTTGAACCTGAGGACACTGTCCAACGTGTATGAGACTCAACTTTAGTTGAGGCCTAATATCTTAATTATGTTTTTTTTTTTTTTCAGATGAACCACCAGATCACTGATAAGAAGAGTTGACTATTGATGTTCATATTATATTAACTCTAATTAAGATGTTTGAATTCACAGCTCCTGTCTACAGAGCTCTTTGTGCTTATATAACTGGTTTATGATCCGACAAATGGCAGAGCAGTGGAGAGCCTGGACACTGTGAGGCTGTATAGAAACAATAATACTAACTTGACCCCTGAAGGCTTCTCATCATGTCGCAGACAAACACACTGCGTGAGTGCATCGTCTGATTTAGGAAGGAAAGGACACATTTTTCTTTTTTATTTCCTAGCCAGCAGCGACTCACAAAGTTTCAACATCTGAAGTGGAGACAGGACACTAGAGGTAACATTTTCTGTCCCACTTGTAAAAGAAAATGCTCAATATTTGTATATCATTAGTAAGTAATACTTGTCACTTATACTTACAACAGGAGTTGGTTTCAAAATATTATGTTAAAGGTTCTGGAGTACCTTCTAAACCTGGTGCTTTTCTTTCACCCAACCTTCTACATGACTAACTTTACATCAAACATAGCAGTTTAAAATAATTAATGGTTTGTTTATGATTGTGTTTCTCTGTGTCTCTTGTAATTTTAATAAAAAAAGAAACTTTAATGATCAACATATTTTAAATAGTGTTAAATATATTTACAAACCAAAACTTTCTAACACCATCATTTGGCCAAAAATGGACCCCTCTATTACGTTTCATATCTTTACAATGTTTCCAGCACAAATTGAGAGTGTCACATGGTTACTATTATCATCAGTATGAAACGCAATAATTACAAAATTAAAAGACTGAGTGTTGAACAGCTAGAAATTATGATCCCTCACACATAGAAATGTGCCACATGTTTTCTTTGTATATTCTGTTTTATATTTTGAAGTTGGTGCACAGCAGGAATATCTCCTGAAAACATCCATGGGTTGAAGATACAGCAGAGAAACTGTCTATTCTTTGAGCGACGAGGTCGAGATTAAGTCTGAAAGCAGAGACCCGAATAAAGGAAAACACTCCATGCAGGCGAGCTGCAGCCCTCTGCAAAGCTCCTCGCTGACCTTTAGCAAAAGAAAGAACCAATAATGGATTGAAACATGTCTCGAGTTAGCTGCTTAGAAGAAAAAAATGAATAACCTGAGGTAGTGAGGAAAAACTTCATGTGATTTTGGCTCAGCTGTTTCATTATACTGAACCTTACGTCTCCAACAGAAGAAGCCCCACTCAAAGGAATGGTTGAGATTTTTCTTGATAAATAACTTCACTGAAAAAGGTATTTGTCGATGTTATTACTCCTCTGGTTTCCAACTGGCCATGAAGTGAGACCTCTGTAGTATAACTCCAGTCTAAGACACGCTTCTTTATTTGTGCAACAAACTTTTCAAAATCAAATTCCCTATTTCTGTTTCCTCGTTGAGCTGCAGATTCTTCCTGGCGCCTCTTTCTGGAAAACAACAGCGACAGACAGCAATATGTGGGACTTCTTCTCTGAAGATGGTGATGTAGTTTGTCTGCATTGTGTAATAATGCAGAATATTCTTTAATGAAGTTATTTGTTGGGGAAAGCAGCCTTCTAAGGAGCTTTGCAGTCGTATTGGTGTAAAATCCACACAGAAAATCTGTGTTCGTTCCAGCTCAAACATTTATTATATCAGCTGCCATATATTTGTACATGTCTCTCCTCTAAATTTTCTATCAGTCTCAACAATCACATATTGGTTGGGCTCTAACAAAGCACATGCAAACAGAAAAAAACACACACAAATGAATTAAAAAGCAAAAGACAGCATCATGTGATCAAGACGATGTTATAAACAAAACAAACTTACATATAATCTAATTTTCCAACACCACTGACGAGCAGCCGACTTCAGTAACTTCAAAAGTCAGAAAGCATCGACCATCAGCCCTCACCAGGTGCATCACTTCAGTGTGTCCCCTGGAAACATTTCCAGTTGTGCTACTTTACATAGTTGGTTGTGTGGTGTGTATCTGCAGAGCATGTGTTGTCATATCAATAAAGATAATTTCGTAATTCTTCATGCATTGACTCGCTGACGCACAAATTAGAGCCTGACTGATATGAGCTTTTTTGAGATCGATACTGAAACTTTCAGCGACTACGATGAATTTTTGAGTTGGAATCAAAACATCTTTTCAATGTGTATTTTGCATCAGTATGACTCCTTACTGCCTGTTCATTGAAATATTAATCTGAAAAGTTATAAATAAATGCAGTGCAACAAAAAGTATATATTCTCTCTTTTAAATGTAGAGGAGTGAAAATAGGAAACAAAGAACCAGAACCTTTAACCTTCATGAAACTACAGCTACTTCAGTAAATGTGCTTTTTAATGTAAAATTTTGTGAATGCAAAGACTGGAAGTGTTGTGTTGAAGGAACCAAACTGTGAATCCTGTACAAACAAACATGGTGTTAATATATGTTCAGCATTAGCTTCCACTCAGCTGACAACAGATGGAAGGAGCTATGTGGTTAGCTAGTTAGCTGTTAGTTAGCTGTCACTCCTGGACAAAGTACATTATCAGTCCAAACACTGTTTTCTGAAATAATACGTTAAGAAAGAAAAAGTCAATAAATAAACCATTTGCTGTCTGACCAGTGTGAGAGCAGATGAAGTAGATTCTCTAGCATCATGTGCCAAACAGGCAAAACTCAGTGGTTTTTAAGTTCTGACTGCGTTTACACACACCAGTCCTGAATTATTGGTCGGGCTCATACACTGTATACAGAATGGACGAAGCTGACATGATGTCACCAGTTTGTGGACTCACATTTTGAAGCCAAGAGTTTGGTATTTGAATGTCGGCATGTTAATTGTTTGGAGCCAGAAGTGACCATATTTGGATATGAAGGGAGAAGTGAGGAGGGGGGTCTAACCCTTGAACTGGAGGATGCTATTGAATGTGTATGAGACTCGAGTTCAGGGCTAGCTGGGAGAGGTCCAGCAGAGACTCACTGAAGAGCAGACCTGTCAATCAAACTAACCCCACCCCTCAATCTTCCTCTTTTTGCAGCCTAATATATACTTAATGATGAAATGCTTGTGATGCAGTAACATATGACCAATTCTACTTATGAAACAAAAGAAATTCAAACTAAAGTGCTGCCTCTAATACAAGCCAGCCTCAAATAAAAGCGTAATATCATAGACTGTATACAGAATGGACAAAGCTAACATGACATCACCCATTGGTTTGTAAACTGGCCCTGAAGCCACTAGCTTAGCATTTGAACATGACCATGTTTTTTGGAGCCAGAAGTGACCATATTTGGATATGAGTGAGGAGGCGGGTTTGACCCTTGAACCTGAGGTCACTGCACAATGTGTATGGGACTTGAGAGAAACTAACCATGCCCCTATATCTTCCTAATTTTGAAGACTAATATCTACTTCATAATGAAATGATGTTCAGATGAACCACCAGATCTCTGAGAAGAGTAACTTTAACTAATGACATCAGAATGACTTATTTATTTTACCTTTATTTAACCAGATATGTCAATGAAGTAAGTCTCATTAAAAATGATGACCTGACCAAGAGGGAGCACAAAGACGGGACAAACAACAAAAAGGGATACATCCACAAAAAACAACTTGTGGGAAAAATGTATTGTCTAATTATTTAAAGACTGAAAAAGACCATTACTGAATTGAAGTCAATTAGAGCCAGAGTTCTTTGGAGCCAGCATCCAGTGGCCATTGCTGGTATTGCAATTGTTTGCACTTTGGTATTGACTTCACTGGTTGCTATGACCATTATATACAGTCTGTGGTCGGGGTAGAGAAAAAAAATACCCCTTTAATGTAGGTGTTGCATTCATATAAATATAGACACAAAGATGTGAACCGAGGCTTTAAAAATACCCCAGCAGAACTTTGGTTTTGAATCTCACCTCAAAGAAAAAGGCATGAAAAACTCGGACATGGATTCGATTACACAGACTTATTACATCGCTTGGCGTCATATTAAATCAGAAGACAATCATTTTTCCATGGTCGCCTCTCTGCGACACTCAAGGCTCATCCTCTAGTGGGATGCTTGAGGAAAGCTTTGTCTTTGCTCCTTCTTGACTATCTCAGCCCTGAGGATGGAAGTGTTTTGGAGGTGGATTGTCAGATCAGATAGCTGCTGCCTCGGTCTATGTGACGTCCTGGAGGCTGAGGGAGAATAGAGGATAACTAATGTCCCCGCTGCCTGTATCACACAGTGACACACAGACAGTCCACTCATCTCTCTTTTCAAATGGAGCCTCATTCTCCTCGCTCCCATTTACACCTCAGCAGATCCATATCTGGACCCAAACCAACAACTTCAGAAACGACAGAAGAAGAAGACAAAATGAGAGGAAGACCGGCGAAAGATAAAAAAAAAAACTTGCATAGTGATAAGGCGGCATGAAATCAAGTGCTATTGACTCACTGCAATGTCTCAAGAAAGCATTAATGAGATGTGCTGGAAGAGGCCATGGGAAATACTGAGCACTTTGTATGCACTGCAGAGTGTTGCCGACTATCTGTGGAGTTCTTGAAAAAATAGATAAATAAATAAAAACAAGGGTGAGGGCCTTGTCTTCCCATCTCATAACTAGACCACACGTCAGTAATAATTACAAAGTGTGAGCTCAGAGGTGGAATGAGGCACAAAATTGCTGTTGGAGTAATTAGTTGATGAAACATAGGGAGATTATTGGCTCTACACAGTGCACTGACCATGAAATGATATAGTAAGTGTGCAGCTTTGGGTTAAAGGAAAGCCAACTGTGAGCACAGAGATTAAAAAGTTACACATCAGTCGTCTTGATTTTTTTGATACAGCCTCCCAACCTCCGTTACCAATCGCTGAGGTGTGACATATTCGTCAATGTGTTCTCCAGAAGCTCCGTCCAACAGCGGAACTAATGTGTCTGCAAATTGCTAAGTGTCTGCTTCTCTGTTGTAATTTAATATTATTTATTGTCGCCATCTTCCTTCACATTCTCCTCCACTGATTGATGTAGTGTGACATTATTATCAATATGGCCCCCGAAAAAAAAAAGTGAAGCCACGCAGCGTGATTAACCTGAAGGCTCTTCCCTTCTGTTCTCTACACATTATTATTATTATTGTTAGTATTATTGGAGGGGTTTTTTTTGGCTGTTTCCAGGTGGTGTGTGTGAGCAGCAGCAGCAGCAGCAGCAGCAGCAGCAGCAGCAGCAGCAGAGTAAGAGGTATTATTAGATTTTTTTCATGCATATAAAGGTGCTTTGATGTGAATTCACAGTGTTTGGCTGTAATGAGTTGTTACTGTGCATCCTCCATACTTGTCAGCCACGGTGACGAGGTCTTTCATTATCCCTTGCTGCTACCTACAGCTGTCTTTTTAAAACCACACCAAGGGATGAGGACAGGAGCCACACTGTAAAAATCTTTAATCATGGGGAATTTTTTTTATCCATTTATTTCACTGATTTTTCCTGTAATTAAAAAAACTCTAACAAATCTATCATAATTTCACATTTTTTTTAACAAGAAATTTAACACATGTCACTGTTACCTTAATACTGTAAACATATTTCTACAATTTCATCAAATGTGTGACAATTAACAGGGAATTAGTACATTTTTTCATTTGTAAAATTACAAATTCTGTAAAATTTATAATTTTATGGAAATTATACTTTTTTTTAATAAATGTTTTCATTTATTTAAAAAAATAGAAAATATATTGAAAGTACAAAAATAGACTGGGAATATATACATATTATTAATATGTGATACAATTAGTGCCAATATATTGTAAAATGTAGGCCTATTTGTAAAATTACTTGATAGAAAATTATGGATTTTTCATATTTAATTTTACAGATTCTTCCTGTATTTAAAAAATACATTTAATATTAATTTTACATAGATTTGTGGTTAACTGGCAGATATCTTGTGTTTTTAAACAACTACAATGTAAAAATAAGTGTATTTGTTTAAATGGGTTTTATTGTTTTCACACATGTGATTACTGTTCATTAATCAGTGAAAAAACAAAATTGACACAAGATCAAATTAAATCTATTTGAAACTGTGAAAAATTACTGTATTTTGAGGAGTTGGTTTGGTGTTATTTTACAGTATATTGTCGCCTTAGCTGCAATTTCTTTAAAGGTTCTTTGCTTGTGTTTTGTAGTACAGTGTGGGATGGACACTGCCCAGTGAACCTCATGTGCAAGCCTGGAGAAGACTGGACATAAATGTGCCATGTTGATCTGTTAGAGGACTTGTTGCTGTGTGAGCTCCCTGAGAAGAGTCAGATGTCACTATTGTCTGACCCCTCACAGAGAAGGTGCACTGGTTCAGATGGACAGTGGATGACATGAGTATCTCATTTCAACATGCAGAAGAAGAAAATGTTTCCTGGACTTACATGCTCTGGTCCCTGGAAGCAGATCCTGCACACGGGCGTCCTGAAGCCACTTTCCGTGTAGCTGGTCAGGGAGAACCTCTCCTCCAGTTTGCCCTTCGAGCAGTCATCAGAGGAGCTGC